>JPYR01000996.1:6209-18815 GCA_000775305.1 Belgica antarctica
AAGTTTTTCTAAGTGTTTTTTAATAACAAATTAAATTAACTTTGTCGACGATTTTGAAAACTTTTGTTCGGCGTTGTGAATAGCTTGATGGCATATTTTGACGATAATCGGTGGGATGCCTTCGATACTGCCACCTGGACATGATGTTGTAGTAAATTTCATCGTGATCGAAGCCTCGAATGTGCCCTTGGCCGTACACGCCTCGTTATTTCCTGTCTTTTCGATCTCGCCTGAACTCTTCGAGCATTTCCTGCTTCGACGGCAAATCTCGACGTCCGGTCATGAAAGTTAAGCAAAACCGCGCTTGCATGTCAAACATCGGCGGACAAGCAAAGTACGGCAGTCCAATGAAGCCCAAACGTTCATGATTTATGGCTAAACAATGCTTGAATAGCGGACGCAAGTACTTTTTATCGCATTTCAACCCGCAATCGACGGACAAAAACGAATTTATACATCTACAAACACACTCCATCGGCTGTGAACTTAGCAACGTCGGGCTTCTGCGTAATGTTGTTGGCGAAGTCAATATCACGTTGACGACTCATGTGATGCGACCACGTCACTTGTTTTGCGATTTTCGAAATCTTCTCTACGAGTTCAGTTGAACTCGCCCCGCCGCCAATAACCAGAACGTTGCCGTCTAGAAACATTTTTGCGCTTCGGTAATCGTTCGAGTGCAGCTGCATGCCAGTGAAATCGCTTTGACCTTCGAAGCTTGGCAGATTTGGACAAAAGTTATGCCCGTTGCAGACGAGCACGACGTTGAAAATTAATGTTTCAAACTTTTTAAGCTTCACATCTTGCACTGTCACTCCCCATCCGTCGTCTTGCGAGCCCGAAACACTTGATGTTCGAACTTGATAAGCGGGCTAACATTAAAGTGGTCTGCGTATGCTTGGTAATACTGCCGGACTTCTTCGGAAGGAATGTAAGATTTCTCCTGTTCTGGGAAGGGAAAGTCTGGAAATTGCATGATTTCTTTGGGAAAGTTCGTAATCAGGTCTTGAAACATGCTCAAGTGTACGTACAAGCCATTTTTATCCTTCCCCACTTCGTCAGTATACACCCAAGTGCCTCCGACACACGATGCCTGCTCGAACACAGTCACTTCACCATCGAACTCGATTCCATTTTTAGCAGCACAGATTTAGCAGCCTACGTTGCCAGCTCCAAACACACAATTCCATGCCTGACACGTCTGATCTCGAACTGAACTCAAAGAGAAGTCTGAATGGAGCTTGAAGATAAACTGTACTTTATTTCAATTAGGTTTTTGAACCTGAAAAACCTACGCGGAAGACAAACACTTCAGAAACTTCTGTAATCTCAGCCCTCAAGTTCAGTTGACTATTCGATTTATCTTTATTTGACTTGTTTGAGAAGATAAAAAGAAACCACATCGGTGCGGTTTTATGATAAATTGAAAGTTGAAGTTTCTAAGCAGTTCTGCCGTTGGCTACAACAACAAAGATTTCGTCGTCGAGGATTTTATAGACGGCGCTTCGGAACTCGCCTGGTTCGTGGTACAGTCTGAAGAGTGCTTCGCCGAAGAGTTTCGCAACGACTGGTTTTATTGGCTTAATTCCAGCTGTGGCAGTGAGGTCAGCATAATAAACGTCTTGAACGCCTGGGCCCATGAAATGTGCTTTGCTTTGAAAAACGCTGCGTTCTTTGCGTTCTTCTGTTTCGCGTTTCAAGTCATCCATCATTTTTTGTTTCGATGGCAGTTCCTTTCGTCCTAACTTGTACGTTAAACAGAAGCGAACCTGCAAGTCAAACATTTGGTTCGGGTAAACGAAGTTTGGAATTCCAATTAGCCCCAGTGACGGTCGGTTGATACTGAAGCAGTGCTTGTAAACAGGTCAAATGAAGTTTTTTCCGACTTCAAGGCCGCAATCAACTGATAAAAACGGAAAAGTGTATTTGTAGCCGGTGCAATAGACGATTTCTGAAAATTCTTTGAAACTTCCATCCACAAACTCGACTCCACTTGCGGTAACTTCATTCACATCGGGTTTCTGATTAACAACTCATTACAGGTGGCGGCTTTAGATGATGCTACCAATTCACGGTTTTAGCAACTTTTGCTATCTCAATCGTGAGATCTGCTCCACTTGGGCCGGCGCCAATTACTAGAACACTTTCATCTCGGAACCTTTCTGCGCTTCGGTAGCTGTGCGAGTGCAATTGTGTGCCAGCAAAACTGTTTTGACCTTTGAGTTGGATGTAATTAGGCGTCGCATAGTGCCCGTTGCAGACAAGAACTGCGTCGAATTTCAAAGTTTTAAACTTGTTCAACTTCATGTCCTGCACAATCACTTCCCACTTGTCGTTTATCAATGGACGGACTCGAACAACTTGCGTCTCGAACCTGATTGCCTTTAAGAGGTTGATTTTCTTGCGTACGCCTGATAAAACTGCAGCACATCTTCTGCCGGAATGTACGAGCGGCTTTGTTGGGAAAATTGAAAATCAGAAAATCCTATAATTTCCTTGGGAAGGTTAGTGAAAAGTCCTTGATGTCTGCTCGAATGAACTTCCAAACCATTTTTATCCGTTTCGACATCATCGGTGTAAGCCCACGTGCCGCCCACTTCGCTAGTCTTCTCGAACACTGTCGTTTCGAAGCCAAACTCGATCCCATACTTGGTAGAACATAATCCAGCGCCGCCCGCGCCAATCACACTCAATTTCGTAACTTTTTTGAGGGCAGTAGAAAGGTTGAAGTGATTCTGATGACTAAAAATGGCGTGAGTTAGTAGAAAAGTGAGTGTAAAAGCAAAGCTGACAGCAGATTAAGTTTTCGCTCAAGTTTATTTATTTTAATTGTCGTCTTTTAGCTTCACATCATTTGAAAATATCTCCATTAAAGTATTTTATTTGTGATAAGATAACGTTTATCAACAATGCACAGCCTTCGCTTGTCTTGACCTAATAAAATTCAAAAGTTGTCATATCTTGAGATTATTTCTGAAATACTGTTTGAAGTTTAGTTTAGAATTGTTTTTGATATCTTTCAGTCATTAAATCAGCGTTTTTATTGGCACTCATGCCTTTCAGAGACTTAGAGTCTCCAACTTAGAAGTGCTAAAAAGTAGCAATTTGATCTGTTTGAAGATTTCGACAATAACTTTTCTGGTGGGTCCCGAGGTTGCAGCAAGATTTTCGCAAAACTTTTTATGTCTCTGGATTGCTCAACGGCCATGAGAAATTGAATTAAAAGCTTCGAATTGCTAATCAGATGAATTAAACTATCTCGTGACAATTCATCGAACTCCGTCAAGTCCATTTTGGCTTATTTTATTTGAAGCGGCATTCACGAAGTTTTTATTGTTATTATTTTTTTGTTGACGAAAGAGGAATTTTGACAGAACTGCATAATAACAAAAACTTTTAAACGCGAGGCTTACACGGCGTTCTGGTGAGTCAGCTGGTAACTGACTAAGTTTCGTTGGTGAGTCAGTGTTGCGAAAGCGTCTTCTTTCTCCAATTTTAGATTTTTCAGGACGTTGTGCTGATCGTCAAAAGCTTCATTTTGATCATAAAGAAGCAGCAAGGTGAGGCAGAGGATGACGATGCAATCGATCTGGCGATTTGAAGAACTGGATCGACCCGTCGAGTGTTGGTGGGTGATCAACTGCAAGCAATTGTGTGGTTTGATTTCACATGCAGAAGGTGCTTTTGTTTTGGGACAGATTTGATCAAGTCATGTCAATGTCACCAACTTACAGGAACAGATTTGATAGAATGTTGTTGGTGTCTATAAGTTGATGCGTTAAAGAAAATTTTGATCAAATTTTTCTACCGTAAATGAAGAAAACTTGACACTAACTTCGCTGATTCCCATAATTTATTTCACAGCTCTCTTGCGCGATGTTTTTCTTCTGTTTGATGTGGTTAGGATACTTAAATACAGCCAATTTTAATTAAAACGACGGAACCGAAGCAAAACGTGTCTTTGAATGATAAATGCACAAAGCTAATCAGATTGTTGCCGAAAAAGTTGTCATTGCCGTGTGTACAGAGTGCTTCTGGCTTTGATCGCGGAGTTTTTATTATTCCCGAGAACAAGATTCAACACAAGATTCTACTTCTTGTTAAATGTCAGCAATATTTGGAACGCTTTCTCAAGATGTTGGGAACGTAAACCTGCAGACTCAAGAAATCTTAATCTATATTCAAAGACGATTTTGTTGAGTTCGCACACGTTTTCATATTATTTTCAATCCCAATACTGATTTTATAGCTAGGTAGTTTAAAATTGACACCTTCTCCTTCATCTATCGATCGAAGGAAAAGAGAACGCTTAAAAATGACAAAACAAGAGCCGAAATAATTTATTCTTTTACACCACTCTATTGAAAAAGAATTTGTAAATTAATTGAACGAATCAATTGGCATTTTATTCAAAAAGTCAATTAGTCAATCAATTAATCATTGATTTGACAACGTGACAAGGTCGTCTAATGATTTTCCAATTAAACTTTTCAAAATAGAAATCCAAGTAGAATTCACGAGAAAGAAATCAAAGTTATCCACAAAGATTATCTGAAACTGCCGCCGTTTGTAATCAAGTGCTGTCTGAAATTTTTTGACAAGTTGAAGTCGTGCGAAGAGCCAGGACACACGTAATTTCATCATTTTTATGAAAGACTTAGAAAGGTAGAATAGATTTTGCGTGTTAGTTGAAATGTAAGCAGAGTTGACAGCAGATTAAGTTTTTGCTCAAATTTATTTGTTTTAATTGTGATCGTTTAACATCATTAGAAACATCTCCATTAAAGTAATTTATTTGTGATAAGATAACGTTTATCAACAAGGCACAGCCTTCGCTTGCCTTGACATTATAAAATTCTCGTCGTCAACAATTTGGTAATCGAATTCCCGAAAGTTATCAAAGCTTTCGAGATAATTTCTGAAACTATGTTTGAAGATTTCGACAATAACTTTTCTGATGAGCTCAAATCCGGCAGTTGCTGCGAGATTCTCGTAATACTTTTCGTGTCTTTCAATTCCCAGAAAATAGGATTTGAATTGTGTCTTGCTATTCCGGCGTTCATTTATCTCTTCGTCGGTATCTTTCACCATTTCACTTTGAGTTGGGACATTTTTCCGGCCCGTCATAAACGTCAAGCAAAATCGAATTTGCAGATCAAAGCAAGGCATTGCTAGTGCGAACTCTGCTAAGCCGATGATTCCAAGAGTCGGGCGATTGATGTTTAGGCAGTGTTTGAACAAAGGCTGGATCTGCTTGTTGCTACTCGCAAGTCCGCAATCAATCGAAAAGAAAGGAAAATTGTAATCGTAGCCAGTTGCATACAGAACAACAGAAAACTCTTGAAAACTTCAGTCGGTGAACTCGGCGCCTGTTGAAGTCAGTCGTTTCACATCTGGCGTAACCGCAACAGTTTTTGGAAGTGTAATTGAAAGTTGATTCGCTGATGCTGCAAAATGATTAGACCAACAAAGTCGTTTTGCAACTTTCCCGACTTCTAGTGCCAGATCAATTCCACTCGGTCCACCGCCCAACACTAACACGTTTTCGTTCTCAAACGGCTTAGGGATTCTGTAGTGGTGTGAATGAACTTGTCTTCCCACAAAAACTTCTCGACCAAGGATTTTCGGAACAAATGAAATCGAAAAGCCACTGCAGGTCAAAACCGCGTCAAAAAAGAACTTTTCATCTTTGCCAGCACGAAAGTTTTTCACCAAAATCTCCCATTTATCGTCCAAGAGTGGTCGTACACGCAACACGTGGTGGTCCAGCTTTACGTGTCAATGAAGGTCAAAAGTGTCAGCATACGAGTGTAAGTATTTAATCACTTCATCTGATTGCACGAAGGAATGACCAACTGAAGTGTTCGGAAAGTCGTGAAACACCATGACTTCTTTAGGCAAATTGCTGCGGAGACTTTCGTACATGCTTGAGTGCACATCTAAGCCGTTCTTGCCGCATGTTTCGTCTGTGTACACCGAAGTTCCGCCAATGTTGCTGGTTTGTTCAAAAGCGACGACTTCACAACCAAATTCGATGCAGTTTTTCAATGCACAGAGACCGCTTGGCGCGGCACCAATCAACGCAACTTTAACTTTTTGACTTTCCATCTTTGACTTCTTCATGCTACGTACTTTAAATCGCTTCTGACTTCGAACCTTTCAAATTTTTAGCTTTTTATCTCCTTCGCTTGTTTGTACATAAGCAAAAATGTTTCATCTACAAAAAACATGTTTGTGCGTTTAAATATCGGACCATCGTCAACGCTCTGATTTGTACATAAATAAAAAGGTATCAACAATTGCCATGAATTAGGTAATAACATTTCTAGTGAAGAGATCTGAAATTCTAATTAAATGTTGACTGTAATTCAATCGCCTTGCTTCAGGCAGGCAATACCATAGCAAACAAGTTGTCAATCATATTACTTTCTAAATAAGCTGCTTTTATCTACTTTATGAGTTCATGATGTATATATAGCCAAAGTTTTAGACAGTGTGAAGCTTCAGGTTTGTAAAAAAGTTTCACTTTTTAGACACGTTAATGTTTGAACGCTACAGTTTGCTACAAATTCTTTAAAACTTTAAAATCAAAATCGATGTTCAGTGTCAATAACCTTCTTCTTTTCTGTTGTTGAACCTCGAAATTAGTTTCCGCGAGCTCATCTATTTTTAAAACTTTCTTTTAAGAACACTGAAAGCTTTTTTTTGCTACTCTGTTCATCTGTTGAAATTGCTGCTGACTAAATACGAAGATTTTCTGATCCAGATCTTCCTATTTCGCATGAATCAAGCTCAAGTCCATCCGCCGAAATGTACAATGCTATTTATAAAACGGTAATCACTTTAAGCTTTTTACTCAGAAAGGTCAATTTTTGCCATAAACACTTTTCGGGATGATGTTTTCGTTGTGTTGTGTTTATTTCTCAATGCGATGGAGATTTCTGTGCCGTGAGACATGTTCTTCATCTCAGTTTGCTTGTCCAAATCATCGACGTATGCCTCGTTTATTTTCAGCACGCACATGATTTTTTTTTTATGTTTTGTGTTAATTTGACCATAAAAGCTTTCACGTTGTTATAAACAATGGCAAAAGGTTCTAAAACGTGCCGAATCTCTGTTTTAATGTGAAACGAAGAAAATCTTAGCAAGTTTGTTTTGTGCAATGAAACGAATATGGTATTTTTTTTGTCGATGGAGCAGTGTAAGGATTTTATTTTGTCTGTTGTGAAATTGAAAATCACTCTAGCATCTACAGGTTTTGAACACAATTTGATTTTGATCAAACAGCATTGAAAATAAACAAAACTTGCAATTACATGATATCAATTCCCATGACTTTAGAATCGCTTTATGTAAATAATTTATGTGCTAAAATTACAAACTTTCGCAAAAACCTTCTCTTAAATCCACGAACCTTCCACGAACTTTCTAATTGTACACCAAAGACCGTTGGGAATTATTAAAAAATCACTGACTTTCCCTTCAGGTTTTCATTCTTGCATACCACCGCCGGGGGCTTAACTTGGAATCGGAAGGCTCAGTGTGAAGAAATCAGCGTCCATTACGATAAATTCGGATTTCGATCAGCCTTCAATTCAAGCCTTCTTCCCATTTTTATACTATTCGCCAAGCTTCGTTCAAATTCAAAAACAAATCTAACTTATTCTCGGTGTACAATTAGAAAGTTCGTGGCTCAAATTCATGTTGAAGTATTTTTTCTCACAAGCTTTTCTCGTTCACGTCTGGTTTTTTGTTTTTCATATTTAAATAAAAGTCAACTTTTCTTTTGCATTTTACATTTTACTCAAACCTTTAAAATTTAAATAAAAGCTAAACAGAAAGAACAAATAAAAATTCAGTAAAAGTACAACAAGAAAAACTGAGCATCAATAATTTATCAATTTTCAGTCTTTTGTTGATTGTAAGCGTTAAATTCTCTTGAATTCATCTTTCATAATAAATTCAAATTCAATTCGATTCCTTGAAATGTTTTGCCAAGAACCTTGGAGTTTTTTCTTAGAATAAAATATGAAAGCTTTATTGAATAATTTAGGGGACCGAATGCCTACCCAGCTTGCTTTTTGTTACCAGTCTATTTATGAATAGCAATTCAACAAACCTGAAGCCTAAAATTTGCGCATTTGATGTTGTTTAAACGGCAACATTTTTATTGGTTTTCACGTTCATTTGAGCGGCTTTTTAATTTTCGATCAAAATTTATGCTTTTCACGTGTCGGTCGTTCTCTTGATGATTGTGGACGGTAATTGCCAGTTTAATCGGGGAAATGCAGTGGCAATTGCTGTTTTCCACGCCCATAAAGCCATCCCTGGTAGGAAGGCAAATTATTTTGTCCTCAGGAATTGATGCAATTTGCAAAAGCTTCATCCGGCATAAAAAACTTTGTTGCTAACGAGTTTTTCCGCATTCGGTCCGTCCCATTATCCGGCAACTGCTGAACTTTTGCTTGAACGGATTTAACTGAAATAAACTTTGCTGGCAGTCCCATTTCGAGCCATGTCAACACTCCGGATAGCGCCAATAAGGACAAATGTCTGACCTTCATTGTTTCCAATAATCAACAAAACGAACCAACCAGCCTTCGGCCATGTCCACCCGAAAATGGCATTGTGGAAAATTCCACTACGATCAAAGATTGCCAACAGGCAATTCGTCTAGAACTTCACAAACTTCTTCAATAATCCATGTTTGTTCTATCTTCAGAAAGCGATCGGACACGTGTGACAAAAAACACAAACTTTATGTTGTGACGAAGGTCGAGTTTATTGGCGTACGAGGTTAAACATGCTTTAAACCTTTCCCAAATTCACATTTCTCAACAGTTGCCTTAAGGGAAATCAAAATTACCCATAATTTCTTAGGAGACATCTGCTGGGGGACCCTTCGCACACTCGACTGCACATTGTCCCGAATTTGTTTAAAAAAGTTTGCTTGCCATGGGTCGCTTAAGCGGTTGGAGCAAAACATTTCACGATTTTCATATTTCAACACTTAAGCGTGAACTGTGAAAATTAAATTGAATTTACGTAAAGCTCGCACGCGACACAACTTATAGCGAATAGCTCCATGAATGCTTTGTAATCTAAACTGACGCGTAGCTTTCTGGTTCTGCTTTTAGAATGTCGTGCTTTTGATGGATGGTGTACATTGAGTTTGCAAAGGGTGGAACACGAAGGTAAAACGAGATTGTAAACACGGAATGGGGCGAAGGTGTTGAAATTTTGGGAGCAAAGAACGCAGTTTGATCAAATGACAGCTAAATTTATTGCTGAAAAAGGTAAGAAACGGGCGAAAATTTATTAAAAATTCTGAAACGCAGAGCGATAAAAGTGACTCGAAGTTTAGTGAAACATATGGAATAACATGAAAAAATGAAAAGAGAATCTCCGAGACAGTAAAAGCAAGGTCAATGGCAGGGTGAATAAAACAAGACTGGGTATTGAATTTTCAAACAGATGAAACGGTCGGTTGCGTAGGAATTGTAAGCTATAAGACCAAAGCTTCATGTATAAATAAATTCACTTTTGTAACCGAGCAGAAAAAAAACTTGTAGTTTAGAGACGTTCAATGTATCTTCGTGTTTATTGCGTCTTTAGAGAGTTGCATCAGTTGGCAACAAAATAAAATTATTTGAAAACAAACTAAAAACTGTGGTTTTGATGAGAACTAGTTCACAACGTCGGTCATCATCATCATCATCATCATCAGACTGAGAGTGCGGTTAGTTGCTGATTTTTCCATCATTTGATGACAATGTGCATAGATATCATGAGCCAACAAATTGTTTGCGAAGTATTTGGTCTTTATATATAATATTGGCCATAAATAGTGATCATCTTGTACGTTTATGATCTGTTGTTTGGTCAATGAAGGGTTGAACTGAGTCAGGTTGTTTGGAAAATAAAATTGGAGAATTCTTTAGTGAACTTTAAATTAAGGTTAAAACACGCACTATTGAAGATATTGTATTACAATGTGATTTATGTGGGTGTTCTAAGTATGGTTATATATATATAAGTATGGTTATGTCAGCATCAGGGCCAATTCACCAGAATGGAATAGCTGCAGCAGCTGCAGCCGCGTTTGGAGAGGTTGCAAAAGCAACTAGTCGGTCAAAATGTTTACATTTGTTTTAAGTTTGTGCAAGTTTCTGAAAGTTTCCAGTCAGATTAAGCAGTCAATAGGCTAGTTACGCATTGATCTTTCATGAATTGAGTTGGGAATGACTAGGGTTCATGACCGATAAAGAATCATTCGACAATTTGCAATTAAATTTGCATGAAAAATGTTTTCTAAGAAAACTCTGAAGCCGACGATAAATTAACTTTAAGAAACTAATGATACGAATAAAATGTTAATTGAAAATTTATCTGTCCCACACCCTAATCAACAAAGTAATTTTCATTCTAATACTGCATTTTTTTATGTTTTAATCTGAAGTTCAATTAAACTTTCCCGTTTATTTTCTAAAACAACTTTTTCTTATAATTCTACAGCAACTTGACATCATTAACGAACAAGCCCCATCAATTTTAATTATAACAATCCTTTTTGCGCGTCCATAAATTCCCCCAAACAAACATTCTTTCTGTACGTCTCCTTCAATTAAATTTATTAGTGAACCAAAAAAATCATTAAATTGCGACATAAAACGTTTGAATTTGTTCGTGCAAGCTTTTCAAATTAAGAGTCAATAGCGATGTTTGCACACTTCCGCTCAATTTGCATCACTCAACAGCAGTTCGACTTTGAAGCGGTTGTCGTCAAGCACAGTGAACTTGAATTCTCGGTAATTTGTTGCGTTCTCGACTTGATTTCGGTGGCTCTCGGCGTATATGCTGAGTATGACAGGTTTGACAGGCGTAACGTCGGTCAAGCGAACCAGTTCGGCAAAATACGCTCCTTGAAAGTTTCCCATAGCATGTGCTTTCTTTCTTGGCATTCCTTGTCTCCATCTACCGTTCATCTCCTGTTCGGTATCTCTGATCATTTCGTCTTTTGATGGCAATGCTTTCCATCCGGTCATGAAAGTCAAACAGAATCTCACTTGCAGATCGAACACAAGGAAGGGGCAAACGTTGAAGGGAAGGCCGATTATCCCGAGAGTCGGTTGATTTATACTCAAGCAGTGCTTGAACAAGGGCCGCACGTAGTTGTCCTCGCATAAAATTTCACAGTCGACCGACATAAAGGGGAAAGTCGTCTTGTACCCGGTGCAAAAAATTATTTCATCAAATTTCTCGCATGATCCGTCAACGAACTCGGCGCCGTCTTTGGTCAGTCTCGCCACGTCAGGCTTTTGAACGAGATTTTCCACGGCAATATTCTTGGGCTGTTTCAAGTGGTTAGACCAGAAAACTTTGTCGGCAACGCCCGCGACTTCCTGACTAATGTCAACTCCGCTCGGTCCAGCGCCGATGATGAGGACATTTTTGTTGGCGAACCGCTCTGGCTTTTTGTAATCGTGAGAATGCATCTTGTGGCCATGAAACAGTTTGCTTCCCTCGACGCTGGGCATCGCTGGGGTGCTAAAGTGTCCGTTGCACACCAGTATCATATCAAACATGAACGTTTCATTCTTTGCTTGCGGGTGATTTAACACAATCAACTCCCACACGCCGTTCACTGGCCGCACTCGAAGAACTTGATGTTCGAATTTTATGGAGTCACGCAGCCCGAAGATGTCTGCATAGTTGTTTAAATAGTCATTAACGTCACTTGCAGGAAGAAACGACTTCTCGTCGGTTGGAAACGGGAAATCAGGAAACGCCATGATTTCTTTGGGTAGGTTGGTCCGCAGCGCTTCGTACATACTCGAGTGAATCTCGTTTCCATGCTTGTCTTTCCCTGTAGACTCACTGTACACCCATGTGCCGCCGATTTTCTCACTCTGCTCGAATGCCACAACCTCGCAGCCGAAGGATATTGAATGTTTAATGGCGCACAGGCCGGCCGCACCCGCCCCGACGACTCCAACTCGCATCGCCCAGCAAAATCTGCCTCAAAACAAACAAAAACTTGTGTAACAAGTAAGCGAACAGCTGATGCAAACGAAAAACAAACAGCGACTGATTCACACGTCGGTTCAACGGGCGGTTGTGTGTGCACACACACGGGAACGTTGTTCAGAAGTAGATAATGTGCTACAGTCGTCTGAGCGAGTCGCGTCCGCTTGAAAAGGGAATCGAGAAAGTTTTTGTGGCTTTTCATTTCTCAATTGATGTCGAACCAAAACCGCTTTCAAGCACTTTAATTGTTCGATTTCGCTCACCTTATTGAAATCGTGCCGAGCTAAGGTTTCATTTTATTTTCACTCAGCATTTTAGTTTCAAGGGAAAAGTTTCCACTTTTCCGTTCGAGATTTTAATACTTTTACAGCTTGAAGAGACGGAAAATATCGTTGAGTGGTTTCTTTTACATTTACGAACTGTTACGTAATCTTAAATTAAAAAGTTGAAAGCTAGAAATAATTAAATTAAGGGAAGCCAGGAGATCGCAAGCAGGTTGACATGGAATTTTTCCTTTTGAGATAAAACTGAGAATAGTATCAAACCACCATGAACACAACCACCATGAACAAAACCACC
>JPYR01000997.1:8173-19606 GCA_000775305.1 Belgica antarctica
AAAATTCACTCCAAAAATCCTTAATCGTTTCATCAATGGTACAGTCACCCTAGTATTTTTAAAATTATTTTTTTTTACATTTTCTCGTAGGGTTTTCGGATTATTTCAAACGTGTTGTTAAAAGATGCATCAATATTCTTTCTAAAATTGATTTATTGCTACCTCAGAACTGTTGACGCGGAATAAATTTAAATATTTTCTCTCGACAATGAACCGTCAAAAACATGTGAAAATGCCTGTTTGCCTTTGTTAGTTTCCAAATTTATCTGAAATTAATTAGATGACAAATTTTTACTCTTAAAATGTTTGTCATTGGAAGACGGTGGAAGCAAACAGCTATCAATTATTCATTTCCCATAAATTTCATCATTGCATAAATTATTCAGTATCAATTTCCAACTTAACAAACTGTACCTTTAGTCTCTGATGAACAAAGCTGCTTACCAACCTCTGATCATAGTTTTAAAATTTTATTGCTGACTTCAGAGGGAGTCATCGATTCATTGAAAGGTGGAAATTAATTTAGACATTATCGAAACAAAATGCAAGTCTATTTTACATAACGTAACTTTCCATTGCTTCCCGTATTTAGAACCAAAAGCAATACGAACGAAATTGATCCCGTAGAATGGACAAATCAGTCGAAGTTGTCATAGGTGTTAAAGTAAATCATTTTGTGTACTTTTCAGCGATGTCTGTTGAATCACACACATGAGAGAGATTCTGGGATGTTCGTCAGAAAGAAAATAAAAATATGAAGGTTTATTGTGGCAGTGGCAAGTTGATTTATGAAAGAAATGCTTACATTTTTATTGCCGCTCAACATAATCATCCGAAGCGTCCATCGACAAACAATATTTTTTGTGTTTATTTTCAGTTTTTCTTTTCCGAAATGAAAAGAATCAAAATAGACAATTTTAAAAAATGAAAAATCGTAGTATCCGTCGACATTGTGGAAATATGAAGAAAAAAGAAAACTTGAAACATCTGCTCGAGATGGAAAACGAGTTTATAAATCAAAAGTGTCCTTGAAGTCGACAAATGGCTTGCACAAAGTTTTCCGCGAAGAATTTTTTTTTTATTCACATTGGAGTCAAAACTGTTTTCGTTAAATTTGCGTTCAAGAGCCAATAGCTTTGTAACGAAACTGACCAATATTTCCCAAGACAAATTAATATTCTTTAAAGACCAAGAAGTTGAGATGAAAACACTTTAATGATGGGGTTGAATTTTTCATGAAAACTTAAGACTTATTCCGTCTGATGAAGAATTAAGAGCATTTTCTGAGGAGTTCACTCTTTAGAATAGTGTTTTCAACTTAGTTAAGAAAAACAATAAGCTAAAAGAACCAGGCAAATTCATTGGTGAACTTTCTTTTAATATAATCTGTAAAAACCTTTTTCAAAGTCACTGGTCCGAGTAAAAGACGCAAACTTTGTCTGAGCGTTGCCGACGTGTCATCTTTTCATACTTCCGCAATTTTATTTTAAAGAATAATCTAAATTATCTAAATAATCTAATAATCTAAAACAATCTTCGTAATATTCTTAATGAATACAGTATATATTGTGAAAATTTTGCTTGAAGTTTGGAATTTGATTTTTTGAGGTAAAAAAGAATTATTTACGAAGCTTTAATGCCTAATTCATCAGAGGAAAAAGACTTTTTCGTTTCAATGCTTTCACTTAATGCGAAATTGAAGTTAGTCAAGGGAGCTCGAGTGTAATATTTGAAGAAAACCTTTGAATGCTTTCAAGCTTACCCTATTGGGTTGTCTCGCAATACCTGCCTTTTTTAAATATTAATGGCCTCTGTTGAGCGTAATGTTTCCAGAACAAATCTCTTCAAAAATTTCTCAGAAATGAATATTTACAATACACATGTGAGATAACATCCGAAAACCTTAAAAATATGATTTTTTTCTGCTGCGATGATTCATACAGGGAAATGTGAATGTTTATGAATGAAATATTGAATAATCTTGGAGCAATTCTCTTCTTCTTAGCGTGTTTCATTACAGAGCTTGAGCACTCAATCCAACGTTTCATACAAGATCAAATGATGTACGACTCTAATTGACTACATATTTGCTTGTTTGAATTCCAGCAAGCACTTAAGTCATAGTTTTCATCGAGAATGACTTGGACTAACAAGTCAAAGGTCAACAGAGCTTAGATGGGTGTTCTAAAATAACGACACGTTGTTATTCCGGCTTTGCACAGTTGCCATACAAAGCGCGTCTATCTCACAACCTATTAACAACCATCCGATGTGCTGTGTAACGCAAATATTCAATTTTAACATTCGCAAAGAGTCAGCATCAAGCTTCCTAACAAAAATCACGAGTTATTGTGAATATTTTCGTTGTCGCTGTGCGTAACAGATTAAAAATCTCGATGATCAATTCGCAGAAGGTTGACAGTTGTCGACTTTTCCACTCGGTGAATGACTTGATGGATAGCCGAGTCGACAGTCATTTTGAACTTGATTGACTTCAGACTGCAGATAAGCGAAAAGTATTTTCCAAACGAACGTCCATCATTAAGATCCCCTGTCTGGTGCCACCGACGAACATGGAAAACTTCATAAGTTGTTCCAGGAAATCCATACGCGATTTCAAATTGCAATCTTTTTCATAACTCACGTGATATTTTGTATGTTTTTCATGTTGAACTGTGGAAGATGAAGTTTTTGCGGGCAGAAATTAGCCTGAAACTCCGTTTTATCACGACATCTAGCATGTTGTGAAGACATTAACTTCCTGGAGTTGAAGTGATTTTGTTTCCCTCGCAAGCGGCACACAAAAAAAAATCAAAAGATGGGTCAGTCCAGCTACTGTTTTAACGTAAAGTCCTTAATTATACACCTTTACGGCCAAGGTTGTAAATGAACTTCATTGTCTCCGAGCCGGGTGAGGGTTATTTTGATTGCGAAATAGCCCTTTATGCCAGCTCTAGGATTAAATTAAGCTAAATTGAAGTCGACGTCACCAAAAAGGTGGCTCATTTACGGAACAGTAAAGTTCCTTTAGCATTTCGGTAAATATTTGCACACTTTTAATATTCATCGCTTATTTTCGGGTGTGAAACGGTTACATAAAAACTTCCTCGACTGTGTTGTGACTGCTTCAGATGCTTATCACATCTGCTTATCAAGTTGAAAGTTTTAAAAGATGTTTTGAGGTAAATTTGCGAACAAAATAGACTTGTTCAACTCTGTCATTAACACTGGCTTGTCATTCTCGAACAAATCACTCAGTTTCAGTTGCTCAGATTGCATCAGCAGCCAGTTAGATCTAATTATCTAGCACTTATATTGACGCTAATTTGTCATTACATTGAGTCTCAGCAGTGCATGAAGCTACTTGTCATCAAAAATTGCGGCAGAGTGATTCATTCTGATCTGAATTGATCCAGAGACGTAAAAAGAAGCTTCAAAACGAAGTTCTTTGTGATAGTATGTGAATAAATTTAATTCACTTAAGGCAACGATTACAACGAAATTCAATTATCATGCATCTCGCAACGAGTTAAATCTTAATAACAGAGAATTTTTTGTTTCATAGCGGTTCACGAGATTCTTAATCGTTATAAATAGATTTTTTTTTTATTGATCAACCTTTGTTATTATGTACAAAAAGAATAGTCTTTTCAGAGGGTAGTCAACGTAGATTAGCGAATACAACACAAACATTTTTCATTACTTTCTGTAAAAATCTCATCAGGGGGTTCGTAGCGACGCACCTTGTTGGGCTAACAAATAAAATCTAACCAAATACAAATCGCGTGGATATTCAGAAACGGTTTTTTTGAGGGTTCCATGCAAGCATAATCTGGTTTGTTGATCAGTGACGTCATGAAGATGTTTCTGTGTCCATTTGCAATTTGTAATGTCCGTTTGTAATGACCCAAAAAAATCAATAAACCACGAACTGATTTCTAAATACGCTCAACTGGTTCTGGTTTTATACTTTGCTGGCATTTTGAAAATTCTTAAATGCTACTGAATTCACGCATAACGCCTCGTTTTGAAGTAAGTTTGGATACAAAGTTAACATGTGTAGAGAAAACCTGATTTTCGTATCGTTCACATGCTTACATGATGGGTAAACCCGCAACGAAAACAAGAAAATCTTGCCAGAATTAAGGTTGAGCTAGCGAAAACTTTTCGAGAAGCACGCAAGGATCGAAGCTATGAAACTAATATGGGTATATTCTTTCTATGAACGAATGAACCATTTTAAAGATTTTTCAAGTTGTGTGCAACTCCATTCTAACCTTCTTTAAGTCCCCCGATGTTCCCACACAAAACTTTAATGGATATTAATTATTTAAATTACTTTGCTGCTGCTCAGCCATGTAATAGCATATGATAACAAAATATGTTGGCCAGCTACACATAAACAATTTCGTCTATTCAGCTTTATAAAAGTGTCGTGTAAATTTTATATAATAATTCATACGACTTGGGTTGCATGGAACATTCTAATTCTCTAAATGAAGTAATTAAGAAGAGTGAAATTTAATTAACCAGCGATTAAGTTCATTAGACATAAAATGTTTTTAGCAAACAAAAGTTTTAGTCTCGTGACCGAGCGTTGTGAGAATCTCTCTCCGACGAAACTTCAAGATGTTTGAGATTAATTAATTAAACGAATGTGTCATAAAAATTCCAACGATAACGAGTATTGAAAAAACGTCGACAAAGGGGAACCACAACTGGGTAAATTTTCTGCTTGAAGGCTCACGAAAGTGAAATCATATAACCGATAAGAATTCAATTCGGAGTTGCAAGTGTTTTTTATGCAAATCACGTTGATCGACATTGTTCTTTTTGCCCGAAGAGTAGATTTGAGAAATAAATTGTCAGAAAGTGTTTACAATGGCCTCGTAGGCGTCGTTTGAATAACAATTGCAAGCAAACAATGCCCGAGTGTAATTAATATGACGTGCTAAATATTAAGCAAGCAATCAGGCTTTGTAACCGCGAAAATTTCATAAATTTATTTTTATCATTCAAAATTCCACAAACGAAAAGCTTTAATACTGAGAAGTGCATCCAGTAATAGCTTTCCGATCGTTTGGTATATCGCAATAGCTTTAATTTATGGAAATTTATTTCAGGCGTGTAGGTGTAACGTGCGCCGAACGTTGTAAGAAAATTGTTCTGCGTGATTTTGCTTGACTTTGAATTCGTTCTCATAGCTATATAAACTTTATGACTTAGCAAGAAGAATTTAAAAGTGACGTCAAGTTGTCTAGTCACTTCAAGACCGTTGAAATTGAATGCTTTTTCATAGTAAGTTGTTTGAAGCTTAGTTTTTTGTGGAAATTTAAATTTTCACACATGCTATGATTCATTACTCATGTACCCAAACGTGTCTAAACAATGAAGCTGCCTATTGTGTAATTCATCTATAATTTAGAACAAAGACTCGCTAATAGACAAGTCCTGCGCTGTAGCGTTAAGGGGTCAGCTGTAAAATTAAAAAAAAAATGAAATTTTTCGCCCTTAATCGGATGCTTTTGAATCCTTAGCATTAAAATGCCCTACTTATGACTCAAAGTGATGAGTTGAAGATCGATTTTAAAGCATTTAGTATTGTTGATTCGCTCGCATTCTCACAAGTCTTGTCAATAAACATTAAAATTAAAACGCACTTTGTTCAAGTTATTGCGCCACTGGTGCGGGGTGCACATGGCTAAAGAAACTTGAAGAACAAAAAATAAAGCAAATCTTCGAAACGATTTTTGAAGCGCTACAGATATCACAGTCATTAAGTTGATTAATTGTCGGAAAAACGAAGAAAAAATAATTTTGTTTGTGTAAGGAAGTTGAACTCAAAATCTGGTTTCTGGTTTCAATCTGGAATGTCAAGAGTGTTTATCGAGACTTGACAGACAATTTTGTGCGAATATTTCCATCGGATTACTTCTTAATACCGTTTAATGACGCTGCTTTAGTAGAATGTTGAATAATAATGGTGTGACAGTGACACACTCAGCTTCAATGCGCGTTTCTTGCACAATTTACAATCATATTTGAAAACAAAGTGCGACAAGTTATGAATAGAAATGTTTTGTTGACGGCTCTGACAATGGAGAAAAATGAAATTTTCTGTTTCTTGCTTGACTTTTCTCATGAATGGCTGCCTGTTTTAATGGGCTTAGTGGCATTCATTGTTGGCCGTGTTTACGTTTTCATCGAGTGCGACACCACACTATATGCCTGGTGACATTGGCCATCTACGCCTGACCTTGATCGTCGTGTGTGATTTTCAATGTGAATCATAGCAAAGCTCGTTAGTCATCAACAACAACAGAATGAAATATGAAAATCGCGGTTGAATTGTGCAATTCGACCCAGATGGTTTTTTTTGCACTACACGGTTTGTTTAATACTTTGCGGCCTTTTTTTCTTCACTCATTCATTTCATCGATATTTAACTTTCAATTGAGTTGCAACGCGGCAAATTGAAAATAAACGTCAAGAACTTGATGCAAAAGTAATAAATATATATGATTTCAAGACTATTATGTTTTAATTCACTTGTTTTTATGTGGCTTTCAAATCACGGCTTGATAACAGTTTCCATCCATTCGATATATTTGGAGACTTTGACATAAACCGATGGGTGACCAAAAGCACATCCAATGCCAAAACTAGTCAGGCCAACAATCGTGGGAACTCGATATGTTTTGCCTTCAGCTGTAAAGTTGGTGTTCATATACTGGAGCGGCGAGCCACTATCGCCTTGACAAGTATCTTGTTCTAAGAGATCTTCTCGGTAGCTCTTTGCACACAGTTGCGAATCAGAAAGTTTGACGGTTTCGTATGATTCTTGGCATTTTTCCAGCGGAATGTATTTAAGGAAAACTTTTGATAACTTGTTCGTTTGCATTCCAGCTCCGTCTTGCCCAAAACCTGCCGCCTCGAAGTAATCCGTTGCCAAGTCGCCACTTGCAATGCAAGCGGGAATAACTTGTTGACTTGGCCTACAAGAAAAGTTCTTATTAAAGATTCAGAAGATTGGAATTTTTCATACACAACACCATCTCTGATTTGAATGATGGCAATGTCATTCTCGTTGTTTCCTGCATCATACAAAGGATGCTTCATGACACTCGATATTTCAAACTGTTGAACGTTCAGATCGTCGTCAGGTGACGTCAAGTCATTGTCTCCGAGTCGAACGATATTAGGCTTGCGGCCAGCAACGCTTGTGCAATGTGCTGCTGTCAAGACATGTGTTTCAGTTACAAGTGATCCACCGCAATTCCATTCGACTGCATTGCTGTCCCACCTCATCCAACCAATCGCTGCTATGTGTGGAAATTCTCCGTCTCTGACATCAACTCCGTTCACTGTGAAATGACTCAATTCGCCTTGATCGTTTGCGACAGGCCGAAGGTGTTTATATTGTTCAGAACACGTTTTATAATCCAATGGACCGTTGCCTAGGATCCCCCTAGACTTATAGAAATCTTCACGAGAACAGCAAACTAGTGTTTCGTCAGCGGCAATGCCACTAAAAGCACAAATCTCAATGGTTTTCTTATCAACCAACAGATTCACGCACTTTTTGACTTTTTTGCACTTTCCACTATACACCGAAGGGTCCAAGCCACAAAAATCGTTTTCTTCAAGTTCTGACTCATACCGTCTAATTCCAGCTGAATCAGTGAATGAAAAAAGTCCGGGAATAAGAAAAAGAATCGTCCACAAGCAAGGAAATTCCATACTTAACTGAACTGATCGAAGAATCGCCAAATAGTTGTCAGAAGATTTCGCGAAAAAAAATTCAGAAGTGACCAATCAAATATTTGTCTTTGTAAATTGTCCATAAATTGTGTTTTCAGCTAGCGTAAAAAATACAAGCAACGCCATGTGTTGTGACGATAAAATAATTTTCGTCTTCTTCCGGTATCTGAATCCGTTTATTGTCAGACACTTTTCCTATCCATTTGCTGATCTCCGTCCCCTAACTTAACGTGAACATTGGCACATCAACACGTTACATCAGCAAAACTAGAGACCAACCAATTGAGTTGAAGACAACGTTTTCTTAGCTAATTGATAATCACTTGTTAAATCGCAGTCAGTGGCTACTGAGTCCAAAAATCTTGGTCCAAGTCCAATTATTTCAACTGTCATTTTCAAACCGGTTTGCCTTAAAATATGCACACTTAACGAAGTCCATAAGTCAAATGAATTCGTCTTCAAACCAGCGGTGATGTCATACCTAAATTGCAATTCCACAAACGAACATCATTATTTAACCCGATGAGAAGAATATCGCTAGATACAACACCGACCGGCAGTTGAAGCCAGAATACAAAGAAGCGGTCGACCAGATTCAAGCTTTCATAAGCGGAAACCTTCCGGTGCTGATTGCGCAACCCATAAACACATCGGCTGTGAACAGCTCCAACGCTGACAGCACTGCCGAAGACAACTCTTCCGACAAATCGGAGCTGTGGATCGCTGAAGGGGTTCCAACACCACAGCCAATCGCTAGAAAGAGACCGGCAGTGACAAAATTTAAGCAAGAGTCACTCTCCTTCGTGATCATATCTCCTCCGGTTTCAGACACACAGTGCTGTTTTCGGAGATTACGTTTAATAATTCTTGGCCAACGAAGAATTGTTTCCACTCTCTACTAATTCTGCCTTTTCATGCCTGACGATGACTGTCATCTCAATATCCAGCCATTTGTACAACACTTCAACCGTAATGACAGTGAAGGGGAAAGAAAAGATGTTTGTTTACCGACTAGCCACAGTCACGAGTCGTTAAGTTTCTATGTATGTCGGCAATGACGGCGTATCTTAAAAATACAGTTCGCGTTCTCACAGAGCTATGTTTTATTCTACCCGTCGAATAAGTGCTATGAATGAAAACGAACACCGAAAATGCTACACTAAATTGGATTTTTTTATTTTCATCGGCTTCGCCGCTACCAAAACACTGGTGGATGAGGCTGGTGCAATTAGTTTTGAGCAGATGAACCTACGCACATCACCTAAACGTTTGGTAACTTGAATAATTCATCCAAAATAACTTTTGAACAAGTTAACATCACGGCTGATCGAACAATCAACTGGTGTTTTTTATTTACTTTGAAAATATAAACATTCGTCACAGCAGTTGCTAAACCGTAAATTTACGAAAGTACGGAGCATTTATCTCTGAGGAAATTTCGAGAAATTTCTTTCCGAACAAATTTTCTTTGATGCTGCTTTACATTAAAACACCTTCTTTATGATTTATAATCGGCCTTCAAACGTCTACAATGAAATTTTAATTAGACTGTGATGTTCACTTTGCATAGACATGATAAAACGTTGATTACCGCTCTATCCAAAGGAATTTTCTAAATTCAATTAGTGAAGAACAAGTACTGTAGTAATAAAGCGTACTTGAACATTTAGTTCTACCTGAATTGTTTCGTTGCCAACAAGCAAAACTTGCTAATACATCAATCGCTAAATTGTTTTTTGTAAGCGTTGAAAAGCTGAGCTATGAAAACTTTAAGGTCATTAATTAGGTTCAATGTTGATGACAATCGCATATGAATGACCGGAATAAATTTCAAGTAATCTTTTTTACTCGTGAACGAGCTTTGTACATCAAGTTAAACAAAGTTTATCTTTTTTGACTTCACATCCAAGCACGGAGAGCCAGAAAGCAAACTTTACGTGAAGTTTTTTAAACTCCACAACTTTTTCAGCAACTCCGCCTCGTTTTCTCACATGAAATTTAATTACAAGAATTCTTCTTCCGTTCTCTTCTATACTAAAATTAAGAATTCATTCACTCAAGTTACGAAAACTGTCGTCTTTTTCATTTGAGATAATTTTAAATTCGCACTGACCTTTCGCTATTTTTAATCTTTTCCCGAACATCAAATGTTTTAAATTTAAATGGAACTTCACCTACTTGATTGCTTAGTTTTAGTTACAAATACAGTTAGGACACGCGGAAGTAGCGCAATCTTGACACCGGGCTGAATGGAAACAAAATATATGTATTGCCAGTATTGACTGAGACCAGTCAGCAAGCTCGTTAAAATTATCTAAATATTTAGATTTGAGATTTTCAAATAAATTTCTGAGCAGGTATTGCGACAAATGAATTATCTGGCAGTGATTTGTGAATTTGGTTTTTATTTCTTGTAAATGGATGAGAAAATTTTAAAAGGGCCCCTCTATCTTATCGGTTTTGCGATTTGAATGACAGTCCTCTGGTATATGGCGAACGATTTCGTCACAAAATACGCGAAGAAAATGTTAAGAAACGAAACCGAATAAATTTATGAATTGAAAGCTGATTATTTCAACTAATCGCTTAGCCAGCAAAGTCACCTTTCGTGAGACAAAAAGTGGAACGACTTTCATTCAAACTGCGCTTGTCAGTTAAAAGAGTTGCCCTTTCAAAGTTTTCTCGTACAAATGATAACGGTTGTGGTGATAAAAACTTGATAAATTCCAAAGCATAACTCCACGTCATCCTATTAGGGTTGTCAACAGGATAAAATAAATAAATAAACAAATAAAATCTATAAGGGTTAACGTGTTTACACAACTTTTCACAAAGTTTATAAAATTCGTCACAACTTTTTTATTTTGAAATCGACCAAAATAGATGAGTGAACTGTTTTCACGCAACTGTCACCTAACATTTATCTAGCGTCAGTTATGAAGCGATGCTAAGGGGAATTTCTTTCTTCGGGCACTATTAATAACTGAGGATTCTCCGAATTCCGAGTTTTTATTTTATTGACTGTTATCATTGTAAATAACCACCGCGTACCTTTGAGCTTTTCATGTTGAAAATATTTATCAAGCTGTCAAGTTATGCATCGAGTCAAAAACTTCTCTATTCCAAGACATGTGGCTTGTTTGGGTACATCAAAACACGATTTTCTCGTTGACACTCAAAAAATTAACGGCTGCAGTATCGAAAATTCAAAATCCTGTGTTCCCAAGTCTAGGGTCAAGTTCAATCCCAAGTTTTGGGACTGAACCAGTCTCGGATAGCTTTTTTGCGATTTGGCGTTTTACGCTATGCCGGCGAGGTGGAGATCATGGAAAACCAAAAATATTGATTTCCACCGAAAACATCCCCATCCAATTTTCCTTTTCCCAAAACGTTAGATATAGTTTATTCTTGTTCAAGCTCATGATCATGAATAGTCTTGGAATCGCAAAGCCAAAATAGAGATCGAATGCATTTGCAAAAGCACGAATTATTTATTAATGCTTTAATTTCTAAAATCTGGCCTAAGATTAAGAATTTCTTATCGGAAACTAGAGAAACGCATGGTAAAAGCTTTTAACCTCTTCGAAAATGAATCAAATTCGGGTTTGACCAATATTGTTCGAGAATAGTATCAAACCACCATGAACACAACCACCATGGACAAAACCACCA
>JPYR01000998.1:0-19563 GCA_000775305.1 Belgica antarctica
TTTATTTTTGAACAGGCTTCCCATTGTGTTGAGAGTCTCATCAAAGTCATGCTGGAAACGGATCCTGACCGCCGCCCAACAGTTGACCAAATTGTGAAACAAGCTCCATGGTTCGTGAATGATCATGTGTTCACGGAACGTTGGAAGCTTTTCAACTTGGCTCTTTCCGGCTTTTAAATGAGTCTCAAAACGTTCCAGTCTCTGTATAACAGCTCCAAGTAATTGAGTACAAGTATCAATGATGATTTCTTTTATTCTTTGCTCTACTTCTATGATACCTCATTAATTTAAGCCTACAGACTAAATGGAAGCGTTAAAAAATGAGATCACAGAGTTTTTTCTAATTAAAGTATTCAAATAATTCAATGTTAGACCTAAATACGATGACATGTTGAAGACAAACCTTTTGGAAGACTTTGAAATTCATAAATTTATTGATATGTCACAATAGATTTCAGCCCAAACCCCAATCATGATAACATTTATCAACACTGATCGCATTTAGATAAGGCCGGCTGTAAAAAGATTGATTCATTGAAATATCGACGGTATCGTTAAACAAACAGACTTTTATTTGTGCATTTTATTGAAAAAACTTTTTTCGTACAAAGTTAAAGTGAACCAAACCATAAGTTTCTTATGTAAACATTTAATTCTATAGAACTGTGTTATTTTTTTGATTGGAATTACTTTCAGATCACGCTTGAAGAATTTTTCACTAGACTACCAGATCTGTTGCTGGCCTATATCACCGATGTTTTGTTCGTGCGACTACAATTAATCACAATTATGGTTGAAGTCAGACAATTTCTCCAGACCGCCTGTGTAGATTTGAATGTTGTGCAAGTTTTCTATCGTTTTCGAGACTTGACGATTAGGCTCTTGATTAAAATCCCTCAAAACAGGAGGATTGAGGCATTTCTGGAATCATTTTGTGTAATCTATAAACAAAAATGGAACGGCTCGTTAATAACCCACATCGCAAGTTTAGTTAGCAAGAAATTTTCGAATTGTACTTGTGCCAAAATTAGATATAAAACTATAAAATGTTGAGGGATTTGCAGCGGTTTGCGATGCGATAGACAACGTTTCAGCATATCAACAAGTGAATAAACATTTCAATGAATTTCAAAACAAACTTTGATGCAGGTATAGAAAAAAATTTGGAAATTGGGAAGGAAGTTTCAATTATTTACAAAAGCTGTGATCAGGAACCAATCGATTGTTTAACCGATTGAGCAGATTTTTTTAATAAAATTGTTTGATCAGCTCATGCATGTTACGTTATTTGCTAGCTTTGAAGAATCGGTTTAATCAAATCGGGAATAAAAGTTAGGACCATGACAACCTATTCCTTTATGCAAATGAAAACTCTAACGGCGAATGTTACAAAGAGCTTAAAAGACAAAGAACCATTGAAAATATTAAATGTTAAGCAGTGGTTTTGTTGCTTGAATAAAAAATGCTTAATGAGTTGATGCGTGTGTCCACTTTCTGCTAAGAAATAATTACTAGATTGACGCCAAAAACTAAAATCAAATTAGCAGGAAGGCTTTACATAATTAAATGCGCACCTATAATAATAAAATAATTATAATATATAATGCCAATACCTTTCCAATTTGCGCGTTGCTGTTTTGTATTGTGTGTGCGTGTGTGCTTTGAGTTTTATGTGTTTATTTGCTTGGTTTAATAATTTTGTTTATTTGCAGCTTATTAGCAGGCAACGAGCGTGTTGTAAAGTATGTAAATATAAAACAGACAACTTAAGAGTAGAAGAAGAAGAAAAGCAAACCAAAAAGCTCCGGCTCAATAAGAAAGTAAATGTGTTTCATTTGTTGTCTTGCATTAGATGATAGTCAACATACTTTGGTCCTATGAAAAAATACCGTCCACAAACAAATGCTTTTCAAGCGGATAATCTGTGAAAAATAGTGTTTAGAAAAGAAAATACACAAAAATAGCATCTGGAGATCCCTTTTCGTTGAAATAGAAAAAAGCTTCCAGGAAATGGTGAAAATGACGCTAGTCTTTTGTATTCACTGTTAGGGTCTGATTGCATGTTACGCCAGAAATTAATCACTCATAATCTTTATTTATCATTCCTTCACCGTATTAAGCAAGCCCCAAACAGTAGATAGCAAAACCTGAACATCATTTACACTCGTAAGCTTCGCCTAATGAAGTCATTAGCTTATAGCTGGGAACAAGCTTAAGAAACTTTAAAGTCTTCGGTGCCAACCAAGCGACTATCGCCGTTGTTATCAAATTATTTTAAACATTAAGACGAGTTTTCCCTTTAACCCACGGAGAAAAGATAAAGAAAAGTTTTCTTTCTATTAAGTTTCATTTTATTCCATAAAAGTGATTAGTTCTGTTAAGGGCTATAATTATACAATTTATTTTGTGTGCTCTTCTTCTGTCTCAATGGCTTCCATCAAATCAATTAAAAAACTTATGAAAAGCTCTGTTATTCAACATCAAACAATACAAAAAGATCTTAAAAGGATATACATTAAATTTCGATTGACATTCACGTTTTTTTCGTCTACTTCTTTCATAGAAAATATCTTTGACGTATTCAAAGCTTTTAAAAGTGTTTAACGAAGATTAAATGATGAAAATGCAAAAGAAAAGTGGCAACAATAATTAACTGCTTGAAAACAAAAAGGGGAAAAACATGGGGAGGCTTTAAAAGTTAACTGAAGAACGTTTCTCATGTTGAGTAGTGATTATCGCACTTCTCTCTATCCTTTTAATGGAAAATTATTCCCCATGATGTGCTTGGCGGAGCACCGTTGAAAAATTTCTTGTTATCCTTATCAACGGTACGAAAGCATACAAAGGGACAATTTGTGGTTGGTGTCAAAATCAACAGAACTAAATTGTCATTATTATTGAAAGGGAAAAAAAGCACAAAAGAAAAAAGCGCTGCGATTAATCCATATTTTGCGGGTTTTTGGCAAATGATGAAATATTGTCCCAAATTGTGCTGTGCATCACAAATGAAATTTTATTTTAA
The DNA here is from genome assembly GCA_000775305.1 of Belgica antarctica. Taxonomy (NCBI): domain Eukaryota; kingdom Metazoa; phylum Arthropoda; class Insecta; order Diptera; family Chironomidae; genus Belgica; species Belgica antarctica. Next base: position 3,023 of record JPYR01000998.1, read on the forward strand.
ATTCTCTCTGAACAAAAGCGTGAAAAGCAAATGAAATTCAACATTCCACGATAAATAATTTTTCTTGTGCACAAATGATTAGGCGCTAAAGAACCATTTAATGTCCTTTGCAAAGGAAAACATATTCATGGAGTAGTCCGTATTAATAAAATGAAAGAAAAATAAACCATAAACAAGTATTTTTGTTTGTCGAGCGCAATAAATTAACATAATAAAAAGGCTTAAAATACAGCAGTAAATAAGTTAAAAGCAAGCGTGGAATAGAGAAATAAATTTTAAGATATATAAGAAAATGGTTGGAAAGTAGAACAGAAAAAATAAAGCGGTTGAGTAGAAAACTTTCGTCGAAAACTTTTTGCATTTGCACAATGCAAAATACTTTCAGGTTGCGCTTGACTGTCGTAAAAATGATGGCTAAATGTTTTTCATTGTTTTTGCTGTTGGAAACAGTGCTCTAATTAAGACTTTATGGTTTGATGAAGCTCAAAAAAGCTTGTGCGGAAAGCTTCACGTTGTGTGTCGTTGTGTTTTGTGTGTTCTCGCTTGTATGCGATTAATGTTTGAGGTTGCGGAACAAAATGATTTTCCATTTACAAAAAGCGGAGTCTGATGCTTCAATTAGTTTGTGTGGTTAAGCACCAACACCTTGTGTACGTATGTTTACCGGGACAGATGTTCGAGTCACTGAATCTCTTGCTAGGTGTTTATTCAAGTACTATAAATACTCATTAATAAATTATGCAAAATTAAGCAAACAAAAAATATTCAGAAAGAAATTCTATCTGTAAGCTTTCATCTTGTGGCTCTTGTTCATTTGGTTAAATCTATAAAAAGAAATTGGTTGTGTGAACTACACACTCGAAGAATTTTTTTTTCATTAATGCGTCGAGAGGGGAAAAAAGTTATTTATAGCCCGCCATAAATTTTAACTGTTTGGTTGTTGAAGAAGTGTTTTAAAAAAGATTTTTCATCTGAATGTCTTGAGCGAAAGGAGAAAAATAACAAAGGGGATAAGAAATCATAATGAAAGAAACTAATAATTCAGCAAATTCAGTAAGATTTTAAAGTTCACATTACTTTTATCTTTTGTTTTTATGTTTTGACATAACACTGGCAAAATTTCAAGCGATTTTACTTTTGCGCTATAGTACAAAGTTTGTTTTTACTTTCAAAAAGCTTCACATAAATATAAACTAGTTAAGGATTCATTTCAATTTCTTGTTTTGCATTGAGTGACTAAAGTTTTTTCATAATGAATAATTTTGGTACATATAAAATGATTTCATTTCAACTTCTTCTTCATTTTCGATGTGTTGGCCACAAGAAATGTAACGCATTCAAACACAAAGGCTTTCTCAATATTAACTTGAGTTTAAAAGTTACTAAAGTACCGTCGCACTGACATTGCTTGTGGACAACCCCGCTATGATAATATGCACAATCAAAAATAAAAAGATATAATTCTTTTGTAAACTGAGTTAAAGGCAAATTTTGTAACCAAATGAAATGTTGAGTTTCCTGCTATTTTTGTCGATTCACGTCAGCCCATCAAATTACGGTCTATTGTAATAAAAGCCCACCAAAATAGAAACACAATTTATGTCATGCGAAAGAGAATTATTTATGTAACAAAAGCTCTACAGTACAATTCATCATTTCTCTTGGTTTCTCCTTGGCGTTTTGCTTTTTTCTCCTTATTCTTATAAGCAAGAAGTGTCAACTAAATAAAGAATTAAACTTAATCTTTTATTTTCATATCACTAAGAATTCGCACAACTGCTTCTCACAATGAACGAAAACAAGAAATTTAAAAATTTAAACAAGGAACCACTGAGCTAAGGGTAGTATTACAGTATAACATTATGCTTCGTTTAATATATTTTTATGATTTTAAGGTTTATGTATATGCTTTGAAAAAAATATGCTCTAAACAGTTGTTTTGTAATTCACTTCCATTACTTTGTGTGTGGCTATTATTGATCAAATCAATTATGAACTATGCAGTTAAAAATAACTTTCTTTCCACTTCTTTATACAATTATCATCTGCATAATTTAAAACTCCATTTTTAATTTCAACAGGGAAGAAGAAGAAGAAAAGTTGATGAACACAACAAATGCAGCAATATGAAGCGATATAGTAAAATTAGCGAAAAAACTCTGATAGGGAAACGACATAAAACTTCTAAAAATCTTTTTATACATTAAGTGGCTAGTCTTCTTGGTTTTCATAAAACAAAAGTCAACATTTAAGTGTGTGGGCATTTCAGAGGGCAACAGACATTTGACAGAGGTGCACGCATTTTGGTGTTTGCATTCATTTTATTGTAATCTTAAACATTTATTTCGATTAGCACCAACTACGAGAACCTCTGGAGGCCTAAAACTCTTTTATCATTTTGTTTTTTGTCTCCTCACGTTTCTCTACTTATATATCCACCATTTAAATCATCATCATCAGCTCAGAGAATTGTAACAATAATAACATTTTATCTCGAATAAATTGCGAGTGATAAAGCATTGGGATAAAGTGGGAAAAAGCACAGTAAAAATTTCTCAATCTCGACTCAAGTTAGTACATAACATGAACAGCACAAAAAAAATCTCAGTTAATGCAATTATATGGCGCAAAAATAAGTTACATTCAGGAATCGAGTGTCAAAGATCATTAAATAGGAACATAATATTTCTCACGTTATTAATTCCTTCGTGCGCTGGAGCTCAAGCTCGCTCGAATTTAACGACTTGACGCGGAGGGAAAATAAATCATTTCGCGCCCTCCACTCCTCCGCCAACCCCTGTTAACAACGCATTCAGCTCTCGTGAGGAAGTTTTTGAAACGTTAGCTACGATCCGGGAAGGATGAACAAGCAAAGATTGCCAAAAATATTGCAAATCATAAATGTCGCCGGTGTGTATGAATCTTGAGCATTTGCCTCTGTGTCCTCGTGCTTCATGCAATTTATGGATGCAACATAAACATCTTATGAACAGGGGATGATAAAAACATTGAAGAATGTTATTCAAAATGTTATGCAATTTAAGGAAAGCTGCGAGGCAAATGGCGGAATGGAGAAAAGATTGGGATAGAGTAGACGCTCATAAGAAATTCTAGAATTTCATTGAACCATAAATATTTCTCGTGTTGCTTCGCCCAGAAGGTTGAGTTTGGCTGGGAGACGCTTGCAACGCTCACAGCTTTTCCAGCACTTGCACTATCGTCGTGTCAAACACGAGAAAACACTCTCAAGGACTTCAAAACACATTCCTTTGCTATCTCTTTGGGCTTTGTTTACTTCAGATGGCTTCATACTTTATTTACTTATCGTCATTTCACTCGGTATCGGGGCTTTTCTCTCGGCTTCATTCATTTTTTCGGTTCCTTCGAAGAGAACGGATAACAAAACATAAAACAAAGGGAGATTATTTATTGGCCCTGAAGAACTTTTCATTCTTTTCTTCTATTTCTCGTCTTTCATTCTTATCCCAACATTAGAAAGAAATGAAAGTTTTATGAGAAGGGGGAGAGTTGTTGAGATTGGAACACTGATGAAGACAGTACGTTTATCAACCATCAAGACGTATCTGAATGTCAATTCTTTAAAACTTTCGTGAAATAATTTTTAGTGACCACTCTTATGAAACATCTCTAAAACAATGACTTGAAAATTTATTGGCGTATTTTGTGCATTTTCCGCCTTAGAACTTTATGTAGCAATTCTTTTCATCGGATAAGGAACATTTCAAGCAAATTGGCATAAAATTTATTTTCTCTATTCCCTTTTTCCATCGCACTCTCGCCCACCGCCACTGCACGAAGTTTAAAGGGAACTGCTGAGTTTTGCTGGGGAAATTCTGTATGACTAGCAAATTTTGACGTTTTTGTGTGTATACGACGCGAGATTCTAACGGTCCTGAAATTGAACTGAGAACAAAAGAAAAGCTCATCTCAACCTCTTTTTGAAAATTCGAAAAGTGGTCGACTTTTTTCGAACTGACGGACATAGAATCAATCTAAATAAACTGGAAATAGCACTTTTGGGCAGAGACCTTTATACAAGACGCGATCAGACTCTCTATGGGAAATGCAAAATTTTTCGCGTCTAGGTAAAAATTACTACGAAACGAAGCCAAAAGCTTTTAAAAGCTTCCACTTCATAGAAAGCTCCACTAACGGCGCTGTTGATCAGATAAAGGTCGTGAAAATCTCGCGTCGTATACTCGTTTTTGTGTAGAATTCAATGCTAAAGAGTTTTGCTCATTAAGATGAAAAGTTTTCGTATCATTTCACTTCATTGGGGCTGGCTTCACCCATTTAAGAGTGAGCTCGAAGACTGATGACAAAGGGCGAGTGGAAAGGGGAAGCAAATTTCCCTCGATCTTTAAACTAATATTTAAACTCAATGACAATTCAAATTAATTACACTAGAGAAGAGTTTTGCTTGCACAAGCTCTCAAAGCGGATGGCAAAAGATCAAAAACTGACAATGCAGCATAAAATCGTCCCCTATTCAATCGCCTTAAGAAGACATGTTCCGGCTTTAAAGAACTTTACTGCAAACCGGGGGAAGAAGCGACGACATCGCTTTTTAATCCATTTTTCTTGCAACTTGTTCTCGAGCTGCTCGTCAATCTTGAAAAGTGTTTAACAAAAGTCTGTCGCGCATTTATTGGACTTATACAAATGCCGGAAAGAGATTTGAGGATACAAAATGACACAATTCCATGCATGCACAGCTTTAGAGATATTGCATGAATAACATGTACTCGTTCAAGATGAATGCAAAATAATAAGATGATTTAATCACATTTCAAATCCAGAATCTTACTAATCAAGAAATAGTATCACAGTGCATATGATTCAGTACGCTTGTGTGTTGTAGTTTTCTTGGTAAAAGTAGACAAAGTTTCAAGTTTAGTTAAAGTACAGCTAACGCAGTAAAATTGCGAACAAGGAAAAATTCTGATTGAAGAAATATAATTTGAAAAGCATTAAGCAGTTGTGTTGCTTTCATGGAATTTGTCACAGGCACTTCAAAGAGTTCCCGGATAAGTCACAAAATCTAATGTCACAGGATAAGCTGTGGCCTAAATCATTAATTAACAAGGCAAGAAATCATAGCAGCGGTGGGATTGGAAGCTTTGGGGCGTGACAAGCAAATATCGATTAATTAGGATTCGACAAACAAATTAATTATTTCAAAGCTTTACGAGGCAATTTTTCTCGTTTCTTGTTTTTGTGTTTTTGTGTGTAAGAAATTAAGCTGTAATACCTTGGCAAATGAAGGGTTTTATGCTAAATTTTTCGTTTCACATTTTCTTTTATAAATATAGGCACTTTTACGATTACGGCTTAAAAGCGACTTAAAAATTACATATTCCCTATGCACAGCATTAAAAGCAACAACAGGGCCAACAAATCTCACAAATAAAACATAGATAAACTTAACGTGGCGATTGCAACTTAAAAAGGAAAAATAAAAGCTTTTGAGTACAGGTTCGAAATTAAAAGGTCGTCAAAAATCATGGACTAAGTAAGGTTCTCCTATTTGAAGCGTGTCTGTGTAACTGATTATCACTAGATCGTTTAAGAGGTTTTCATTTTCTTGTAGGGGTTTAAGACTACTGCACTAGAACCTCCAGTCTGTGACGGTTGAGAGGTCATTTGTGGCACTTGCATCATTGAGGCTTGCAAGCCTTGAGCGTTCATCGCCTGCGCTTGAGCTTGACTGAGAGCATATGGATACGGAGACGTGGCATATGGCGTGGGTGTCGATGCACCCGAAGTCGTCGTCAGTTGTTGACTAGTCATTGGACTCGTCATGTTCGAGTAGAGTTGCTGATAGTTTTGCTGACTTAAAAATTGCTGGTGGGCTGCTGCCGCAGCATAGTAAGGGTTCGTGGCTGTTAAGTTAACCGGCATTTGAGGGCGCATGAACTGCTGGAAGGGACTTTGCATGGGTCTTGTAAGAGTGGGCAAGTAAGGCGAACGTGCTCCCGGGTTCATCGACGTTTGCATTCGGGACGCAGATGTTCCCGGTTGAAGCATAGAATTATTATTAGCAGACAGTGCAACACCTGAGTAAGGCATCGCAGTCATTGAGTTTTTATTAGCAACACCAGGATTTTGCTGAGCCACGGCAAACTTCAGGGCATTCGCATAATTTTTCTGGGCCATTTCTTTGGCTATTTGTGCGGGGTCGGAGTAGAGATTTTGCGTGAGAGCGAGTTGTTGATAAGGTTGATTGTAGAGCATAGCGGAGAGAAGAGCCGCCTGGGGATGGTTATTAAGCGTGGAAGCAGAAAGATAATCAGGCACGGAGTCAACCTTAGCGCTGGGAGTATTAGTATAGCTTGTTGGAGCTTTTGAACTATTGATTAAATGCTGATTTGGCGTCGTGAGACTATTCTTGCGCGATAAAATACTATTATTGTTATTTGTGATGGAGCTGGTGGTATATATAGCCGCCAAACTAGCAGCAGGTGAGCTACTGGTTGCAGAATTAAAGCTATTTGCGTTCGAATTATTCTCATCGATAGCCGACTGGAGTGATGTTTGCGTGGCATCATCGACATTATTGTTCTGCAACAGCGACAGCGAGTCGCTGCTATTCAATGTTGACGTGTCATTAACCGATTTACTAGTGTCATCATTGTTATCTACACTGGATGTCGATGACGCCACGGCTGTTTCATCACATCCACTCGCGCCGACGAGCTTTGCGTTTTGCACAGTAAGAGCATTCTCAGAATCACCATCATCGGGCGATGTAGCAGCAGCATTGATGACAACGGCATTTTTTGACAGCATATTATGTTCGATATTATTGGATGGGATGACCTTACTGGGCGAAGATTGACTTATCGAATTTTGTTGTGCTGTTGGTGTTTTGATTTGTGCATCAGCATCAGCGAAAAAAGTGGAATTATTAAAATTATTGTAATCAATTTGGGTTTGTTGGGTATTCAAATCGTTATTTTTGTCATTATTACTACTCATTATTATATTATTCATGTTACAGGCATTAATACTAGACTGGCTGTATAAATTAAGATGATGATGTAAATTGTTAGCGTTAGGGGCTGTGGATGTATTTGGATAGATAGTGTCGGCTAAAGCGTGATTCTGACTGCTTGTGTACTCACATGAGACGGGTACGTAGGGTTGCTGGGATTGGAGCTGCATCAGCTGTTGGTAGGCGGCCGCTGACGGCTGGTACATTGGGTATCCCTTGTTGTCGGGCGCGGGCCTCTTGTAAGGCATCAAACCGGGGTATGTCTTTAAAGAAAGCAAACGGAAGGAGAAGTTGAAGCGAGTTATGTCGAACAAGTCAAAACGTTTATTGGCGTGCGATTAATCTTTTCATTCTACCCTCATCTATCTTCGACAAGTATCGAAAAAAGTGTTTACAACACAAACAATCTTGCAAGTCTATTTCACAGCATTAAATACTCACAAAATGTTCGTAATATGGACCCATGAATTTCATTTGATCCATCTGACAGGGAGGGAAGGATAAATAAATAAAGTTAATGTCAAACATAAAAACGAAAACAAAATCTACATTAATAAACAGAAAGTATTGCAAGAAACATAATCGTCGGTCGCTTGTGTATTCTTTTTTGTGCGAATGTTCTACAATTTGTTTTGTTTCTTCACTTTTTACAGCTTGTTGTTGTTTACTTATCGCCCCATGATTTTATTCGATCCGGGGGAATTCTCATTCATTTCGCCTTTTCTTATCAGAGCTGAGTGAGTCGAGGCAGATATCAAATTAGTCACTTTCATCAGAAAGAATTGGAATGTTTTACAAATTTGGCTTGATAAGGATTTGTTCTCGAGACGAAAAATAAAAGTTTAAAGATATTAATGAAAATTACGTCAAGCGTTCGTCAGAAATCAGTCGAGCTCAGGATATGAGTGTTGACTGCTGGTGATTACAACATTAACGATAAAAGAATTGAGAAGAATAAAACTTTGGAAAAAAGGAAAAAACATTGATTTCGAGGCTGTTTATACGACGATCACGTTCAATCAAGCGTAAATATTCAAAATAAATAATTTGAAGGCCATGGTCGGTTCAGTCAGCCAATAAAAATATTTTTTAAAATGACCTTTTCTGCGAGAGACCTTTCAGATTTAAAACTGACCCTGATAAAATAACAGATGGAAAAACAGATCTCTTGAAAGGGTTGAAGTGAACTAATTTGAATAAAAATCTTAAGCAAGGGTCCATGCTTCCGAATTGTTGATTTTTTACAGACATTCTGATGGAGTGATTTTCAGTTTTATCAGTATTTGCTTGATGAAACTCGAGCAAAGCAAAACTGTCGTCGTTTCTCCGACATCAATCGTCGTTTATTCTTATGAACATAAACAGCCTTGAGCAATGATAAAGTTCAAAAGTCATGCAACATTATGTCATTGGATTCATCAATATGGAAATTTGTTTAATTAAAAACAACTGTTAGATAAATTCTATAAAAAAAACTTCATTCGCAAGAGTTGTGGGGGAATTAAAAACAATTTTGTTTGATTAATGGAAAAAAAAAAAATAAAAATTGTATGTCGATACTGCTTGTAAGCATTCGGCTGCTCTCTTTTTCCCGCTTTCCACTAAACTGGCCAAAACTGAAGCCGAATATGCGAGAGGCGCGCTTGACAATGAATTTCCATTCGATGACGAGACCGCAGGCAACGATGTTGAACCGCTCTAGAGTACATTTTACAATGAAATTATTACTCGTTTTAAGATCATCGCATTATTGACGCTTTTAATTTAATTCATCAAAAGTGTAATGTTGCCCTTCTAAAGCTGGGCACAAAATTGAACACAAAACGGTACGAAATAAACAGACACTGCCAACCGGTTTCGTGAATTTTTACTAAAGACTGAGTGCTCTTAAAACATACACTAAGACCTGCATAAACAACACATAAAACAAAGATAAAAACATTTAGAAGCATTAATTGGCTTTTACCTGAACACGATCAGTTCGTTTTTGAGGTTGTGTTCCGGCATTTGTGGCGATTGACATCGCTTGCGGTAAGGAACTGTTCGCCAATGCTGATGCGGCATGTTCTGGGCCAAGCTGTATGGGCATTAATCCGGGCCCGAAGTAAGGATTGTAGGGATTACTAGCGGGTACAAATCGATTGGCAGTCTAGAAGAAACGGGGAACGAACAATCGATATTTATGGTTTTTTTCTAGGTTCTTGTTTCAGGGGGTAAAATTCTAGTCTTTTGGAAAAATGAATTAGAATTCTCTCGGGGGAGGGTGTAGCCAAAAATGCTTCAAAAGACGGGGGAGAAGGAAGAGACGTGTAGAAAAATGAAGAAAACAAAAAAGTAATAATGGAAAAAGTTTCATATTTTTATATTTTTAGCGTGGAAAAGAATAAACATCAATAATCATAAATTACTCACCATCGGCTGTAGCGGACTGGGTTGTAGGATTGTCGGCGTTGGTGTTGGTGGAGCCATTCCCATTTGTTGCATGAGGGCATTTTTCAATGCTAAGTGATTGCGACCGTTGATCAGAAGTTGATCTTTGAGATGCTGTGGCGGGTGAAAGTACTTGCAAGGTGGTTTCTCTCGGTTGCACCGACCCTGTGATTGAGACAATAAAAGGAGAATATTTTTGATGAGAACTGCAGTTGGGGTTCAAGAAAGCCGTTAAACTTAATTTGCATCTCATGAGAAAAAATCTTCAATGGAGACGCTTGAATGTTTTTTCGTGCGGTTCATAAGGGTCAGTTTATTGGAACACCTGGTGAACCTGACTTGACACTGATTGCTATGTTCTCGCTCTCTCTCTCTCTCTCTCTCTCTCTTGTCCAACTAACACACAATGACTACGGCGAAGAATTAAAGTCGTGAATTATTCTCCTAACACAGATCAGCGTCGCTTTTCAACTCTTTCTTGGCCGGCTTGGATTTAACTCTGTTTCCATGCTTTTCGTTCATTTGAAAAGATCGAAAGCCTTCGAAATTGCAAATCAACACCAGCAAAGCGCAGACCCGATGTGTTGTAAGAGGTTTTAAAGAAAACGGTTTAAAATATAAAAATAGAAACTGGATTTCTTGTTAGGAAAGAAAAGAAGAGAGAAATCATAAGAAAATCTTCTTATTTCCCAGCATCCCAACGAAATCTCGATTTTGTTTGTGATTTTCTTGTTTTGTAACCGGAAAACGATGCTGAAATTTCTGGGGGAATGAAGATAGTTACAGACTTAGTATAAATTCCCTTCGACAACGACCTTTTGTCTTAAGTTGAATATTTTATTGATCCTTCTGACAAAAGAATCGATTGCTGAAAAGCTGTTGACCTTAGACTTGATAAGAAGAGTCTTTTCGCATTTATAATTTCTGTTCATGGATTGCATTTTTTATATAAAATTAAAAGTGTCTGCAAATGAAGCCTTGTTTCAAAGGTTTGAAAAATTACTTTAAAGACTGTCAATGTTGAAAATCAGAAGTGTTCGTTTTAGTTCTAGTTTCAATAAAATGGAAAGCTTCTTCCGTCTTCACAGCTTGGGTTAGAAGGCCATCTTCGGGGTGAACTTTCAAGAGAGAGAAGCAAACTCGAGAAACTAAACAGACTGTTTCGTCTAACACCGTAACGGTAAAGCGGCAACATCTTATTTTTTCCATTCCTTTTCTCCGCTTTTTAAAATAAGATTTGATAAAAACTGGTTTTTCATTGCTCGAGAGACTTGAGAAGTGAAACGTTCTGCTCGGCTATGCTGAGTGCAAAATGAGATTGTTTAAAGGACTAAAGTTGGCTTTTTATTCGTTTCGTTCAGTCACGATTCACAAACATAAATTAAGATTCAAGAGCGATAAAGTTAATAGAAGAAAGGAAAAACTATCAAAAAGCGTTTTCTCGATTGTGAAAGTGTTTTCGGTTTCGAAAATGAACTTTTATCGGAAAGAAGAAATCTAAAACTGATTAAAACGTCTCCTTTGCAAATCTCAAGATAAGACACGTGTTGAAAAGAATTCAAAACAATTGCCCCACACGAGAAGACAACAATGAAGGAACTTCTTCGAGGGATGTCTACAGAACACTCCCTAAGTCTGTGATGGATTGTGTGCGTGTACCTTTAACCTCTGCGTACAAAGAGGGTCGGGCAATGCGAAACATTCTGACATGGGACCTTCGCCTTAAGGAGAAGCAAAAAACAGAAAAAGGTCCCGTTTGAGAAGCGAATGAGGTGCTTCGAGTTATTATGTTTTTTCATGACAAAATGGCACACGTTAAGCACGTGAAGGGATCAACTTGAGGATGATTGAGAGAGTGAAGAGAAAATGAGTTTGCTGTTGATGTCTATCAAGTGGGGAAATTATTAAACTTTTTGAAATCAAATTTGTTGTGAAGCGAAAAGAGAAAAACATTTTTCAATCTCCTTGTGCATGTCTTGCTTAGACTGGCTTACAGGCATGATCTGGGCGAAAATCCCTTGACGGCTATCATGGCAACACGAAAGTGCTAACATCTTGTCATTGATTTGACTTATTCATTCCCGAACTTCCCGAAGACGCGCTCAAAGTTTAAGGGGGTTTTGAAATGTGATGAAAAACTTACTTTGATGCTGTCGTAACATGCTGTTACGCGACCGTTCTGTACTTCCACATTTGCGGGGGGATGTGCAAACTTGCACTCTGTGTCGGGACGTGAACATTTGTTGCGCTGGAACTCTCGACAAACTTCCAATTGAAGCCATCGCGAGTCTTTTCCATTTAGTAGATTAGACATGCTGGCCAATGCAGCCATAACTTGTTAAAACTCAACAAATTTTGCAACTTTCGTTGGCTTTTTTGCTTTCTTCTTAAAAAAGTTTCTCGCACTTGTCTGATTAGGGCCGTTTAAGTGTTTATTCTTTTGGTTTAAAAGTTGTATAAATATTTTAAATATTGTGTCGTCTATCACATTCAGTAAATCTATCAATTGTTTAAAACGATTAAGTCACTAAAATATTTTTATGAGTTGGTTGTTTGTGTCTGTGTCTGTGCAACACTCCCGAAGAACTGTCAAGTTTCACGAAAGTTTTCCAGTTTATCTCGAAATTGTTTTTTTTTATATCACAAAGTGTTATCGATGTAGAGTTTCAAAGATGCAAAAAAGAAATGGCAAGCATTCAAAGTTCTTCTTGCTTATTTGCAAAAAGTTGAAATCCGAAGAGAGTAGGTGATCAAGTTTCCTCGACTTTTGCCATTTCGTTGCGGACTCTCGGGCGAAGATTTGTGTTTTCTGCCTTTTATCACCGTGTCACTTTTGCACTACACTATTTTTTTCTCTATACTTTATTTTCTTTATCACTTTTTGAATTTCTCTTTGAGTTTTCCTTCTTCTTGCGTCGGTTTTTTCAAATTTCTTCTTACTATGGCAAAAACTATATAAAAACTAAAGCAAATCGACTAGAAGTCTCGAGGTATAATTTGCAATTACAACGTGAATTTAATTCTCGAAATGAACAAGCGGGAATTTTCTTTCTCTTTGCATTCGTTTTGCTTCCTTATTCTCCACCGAAAAACAGGTTTTTATCAAATCCTTTTAATCTCGGGAAGCATTTTCTCCGTAGTCTGCATTTGTTTATAGCAGATTTATGTTGTTTTTGGTTAATTTTTGAGGACCGTTGGAGATTGCCTTTACTTGGGTGCCCTAGGAGAAATCTGCTGGTGCGGTTACATCAGATGGAAGTAAAGATCCAAAAGATTAAGATTGAAGGAAAGTTATGGTTGCGACTAATGAAACCTACGGAGAAAGAAAGGGGAAGAGCTTTAGACAATAATTCCATTACAGTTAATTGAAGTTTATGGGATTAGAACCAACGAAACATAATGTCGTGGAATTTACGATAAGCGTCCGAGTGGAAAGCTTCCACTTTGGCCGGTTGCTAGCTACGCAACAAAGTGAAGCACGGAATGATGATAAAGTCGCTAAAATATTTCTCCTCGATTCTCTTTTCACCCGGCTCGTAATCATCACTCTTCGATGTGATATTTTACATGTCACTGGCAGTGGCGAACAAAGATAAAAAGCTCTTAATTTTCGGAAGCAAATGTGAAGCATTTATTATCAAATCCATCACAACGATAATATTTATTTTTTCCACGTCGCTGTTGTTTTTATTACAATTAACACACTTCGGTGGCAAACGTGAATTTTCTATTTCTGATTTTATTTGGATCGTTCCAACATATCAAGAAGACTTCTTGAGTTAGTGTTAGCAGCTGTTCACAGACCACCGCGCTTAGATTTGTTATTTTATTTGGTCCGCATTGGCTACCTCGTAAAAAGTGAAATAAATTTCCTCGAAATGCATGAGTGGAGCTTCGAACGAACGTAAGTGGGGGTCAATCATATGATTTGTAGCCTAGATAAGGAGCTTCTTTGAAATAATGATCACGAGCAATTTGTTATTCTAACAAGCTTCAATTTCGGATACATTATTACCAATTCTAAGTAACCCGTTACTTGACCCCCGGCGTCACAAGTAAATCAGTCCCAAGTTTATTTTAAAACCTTCACTCGGACTACCACGCACTTCTCCGTTGCTTCATTGAAAGAGTTGGAACTGAAGCTACAGGGCGAACGACAACGCATCGCTTCACCACATTCTCAACTTAGAATATCGAGAAGACTTCGAGTGAACGGCATCGCATCTACGTGTGTTTATATTCCGAAATATCTTTTCTAAATAAATAAAACTACGATGCCCACACAATCTTTTTTCTCGTTTTTTCGCGAGAATTGAAACGAAAAATATTAATCGTGCGAACAGAAGAAACAGATTCAAGTGATGTCAGTGAATTGCGGCTTTCGTCTTCTTCTTGCGTCTACTTCTGATTTAATTTCATGTCGTTATGCGAGCAAATGTATTTTCTGCACAATATAAATTTTTGTCACTTGGCCTTTTTGGCTTCAAATTCAATATGAATTTATTGATGAAATGTACCTACGTCAGTGGCGTCAATAAAAATTGTATAAAAATTGCAAAACTTTTGTGCTTATCGCTCAGTTAGAACATTGATCAAAAGCCAAAAAATATGTTGATGTCACTAGGCTGTTCATCGACGGTAAGTTTGCGACAAGATTTAGAAACGGAATTAAAAGGAAAATTCTGTATTTGGTAATTTTTCTTGAATTCTGGTTTGGCACACAAAGAAGAAGACGAAGAAAGACCACTGTCAAGATGTTTCTTCGAGATATTTCCTTCCTTCACAATATTGCACCGAATAAAAAACCTTTTTCGTCTCCTTTTCCATTGAATCGACCACTTCCGTCCACTTCCATTTCAATTCAATCTCCGTTAATATCCGTGGGCGAAACGGCGACCAGAGTAAGGATAGAGAGCCACTCAATGGTTTTAATTTCATTTTTAATCAGCCTTTATTGAATCTTGAAATGTACACAAAAATCGTTTCAGCGGAATATCAGAAAAGCAAGACGAAACTCATCATCATACAAATGTTTAAAACTAGAGCACACAAATCTCTCAGTTTGCTCGCTTTTTGATATCCACTGAACCTTGAGAATTTATTTTAAAAAGAGACCATCTTCGATACGATGCGATTTTTTAAGATTCTTTTCTCAAAAATCACGGTTCTTCTTTTTATCTTCTCCGTTGTCAGCAAAAGTCAACTTCGATTTCTTCTTCGCGCTCTCTTCTTCTTCGGGAAACCAAAATTATTTCTTTAGCGAGTCGACTTGGGTAGCTAATAATGTTTAACAACATGCTACAGTGAGCAGCGATTAATTAAATACTCGCCAATTCATGCAATCATGACTCATAAGCAAATTTGACATTTTCCATAAGCAAGCGACAGCGAAGATAAAGCGAATCAAAAAAACACTCGCCATATGGTTCGCAATTCACACGCAAAAAGAGGTTTTGGCAGAACGCAGCTTTCGTGTTTTAGCCAATCGGGCAATTTTGCGGCGCAACTAATCGAACTAAGCCACCAATGACACTCTCACTACAACCTCCAGGAGAACTTCTTTCGCTTCAAACGTCGTCGCGGGGCAGTGGAAGAAAAAATACATTTTCTAATTTTACCATACTGAATATGTTACACATTTTGTGTATATTTTTATTAAAGCGCTCGATGAATGAGTGTATGAGTTTAGTTTAGTTCCAACAACATTTCGTAATTTTTTTTCTTTTCTTTTTCGAGAAGCACAAGATTCAATGTAGGTAGAGCAGCGCTCTTCGCGTTTCTTTATACTTTTTCATATTCATTTCGCTCACTGCCGTTTTCTTCTTGTCTTGAAAAAAAACTTTACAAAAATATCGTGGGGATCAGTTCGTGTCATTCTCCGAGAAGAACCAAAAAATATCCAAACTTATGTGTTCTTTTCAGCGATTTTATCGATTTTCCCTCGCGCTTCAAGTCTTTCTTCGAAGAGCGCGCGAGGAAGGAAAACAGATAAAGAAAAAAATTAGTCTCGTTATCAGTTGAAAATGATAAATTAAATCAGAAATAGAATTTTTCTGATAGCGCGCTTTCGAATGCGGTTGGTGTTTGCTTTTTTAGCCGTTCCATATCGCTTCATCAAAAATCACTTAATCCTTTAATGCCAACCGAAAAAGCAGCGGAGAATTTAATTAAGGTTTCCACGCTGTTTGTGCCTTTGCCTTGGTCTGAGTAACAGACACGTATTTCTTTCTCTATCTTCTTCACTTTTTTAGTGTTTTTCTTTCTTTCGTTTTTCGGGAGAATAAATTATTTATCGATCGCATATTTTTTTCTGCATACATTTTTCCATCCGACAGAAACTTTTTCTTTTCTTGCGACTTTTTGTTTGTCACTTTGCGAATATTTTGCACTTTCCACCACGATGTTTCGATGAAGATTCACTCGAATTCTTAATTCCATGATTCCGCACAGATAATTATTAAAATTAGACCAAATGACATGCGGAGACAGAAAGGCCGTCTCGAAAGAACACTTACATCGGGCTAGAACACTTAAACAACTGACTGAAAACTCGTGTGCGTCCAGTGCTCGAGTTTTATCTTTTCTCTCTCTCTCGCTCGCTCGCAACACTAACATCGAAAAGATATTCGAAATTGCGCAAGTTGAAAAGGGGAAACCGGTATTGCTACAAGACGGCTGAGAAATTAAATATATTTAATTATAGTTTTACTACAAATTCTATTCTTTTTTCAGTTTTATAAGCTTACAAGGAGAAATATAATCATGAACATGAAATTTGTCTCTTATCTGATTAACTACAATTAGCGATCATTTATCGTCCTTAATTGTTATGGCGGTGTTCCTGTTACTAGTGTCGTCTGAATTGGGGCTTTTTGAACTTTGGCGGCTCCAGTTTCGTAGATTCCAAGTCGGGTATGAACTTCATACTATTCAGTGTGACGTTCAAAGCGCTGATGCGATTTATCAACACTAGATCATTCACAAACCATGGAGCTTGTTTCACAATTTGTTCAACTGTTGGGCGGCGGTCAGGGTCCGTTTGCAGCATGACTTTGATGAGACTCTCAACACAATGGGAAGCCTGTTCAAAAATAAA
>JPYR01001000.1:5127-16384 GCA_000775305.1 Belgica antarctica
TCTGCATTTAATCAAAATAAAATTCCACAAAAGCTTTTACACTTGACGAGCACTTTTCAAGAAGCTTGCGGCTCTTTCTAAATCTTTTAAAAATTGCTTTTCTCTCTTTCTTAGTTTACGTGAGAAAAGCTTCGCACAAACATGACATTCTGCCACGCCGATTTGTGTCGGATAGGTTCGAACAAATATGTGACGGGCTGTTTGCGTTTTTGGTCACGTTTCTATGAAAGTTGAACCGGTTCGTTAGTTAAAAGTATGACTACAGTCAAACTTTGAACTGCATGGATAAGAAAAACTTTTTACTAAAGTGTCTAAAGCTTTGAAGACAAGGGCAGCAGATAGATGTTCCATTTTTAAATGAACCGGTTCAATGTTCATTGAATACGAACATAATATAATTTTAGCCGATACAATTTAAGTTTTGATCTTTTTATGACACCTTGTACGGTTTTTTAACCGACATGTTTCGTTCATCATTCAAGAAAGTCTTGTTTTAAATCTTTGAACCTATTCAATTTAAAACATTATAAAAATATATTTAAAGTTTTCATGTTATGTAATATTTGTATCAAACAAATAAAGAAATGTTGACCGGTTCTTGAACATTCACGCCTTATGCTTCCCAGAAATCAACCGGTTTTTTCTCCAATATCTTATAGCCTGCCATAAACTCAATGACTTGACCAGCCGCACTTTTAATGACTAAAGCTTCGTACAAATCGCCCCTAAGAGACTTAAATCAGTGGTAGTGCTGTGCATAAATGGCTTTCATAACTTCGCATCGCTAAACCAGTTGATGAGATTTGTATGGAAAACAATTTGGCGCCGACTAAGCAAAGACTAAGCAAAGACGAGAAATGCTTTCAATTAGGGTTTCTGCAAAGCCTTCAGCCCACATTTCTGGTCGCTATTCATGCAGACTTCAATTATCATGAGTCATAAGTTCTAAAATGTTTCCACAACTGCTGTCACAAACAAAGATTTTTCTCTGAATTTGTAATGAAAAATTCATACTCATGTTGATGAAAACTTACGGCCGTAGAAAAGAGATGCAATGTAGCTGAAGTGCGAGAGAGAAAGAAAGATGTTCTGGGTAGCTTGTCGGGGTGGAAAAGGTTCAAATCATCATCAGATATTCATGAAACAAGATTTGAAAGTTTGTGCAATTGTGCATGACAAGCGTCAGTTTGATGTAAAAAGGCGAGATGGAATTTGCACGAAATCAGCATGGAACATGACACACAACCGCCGTCGGCTGAAAAAATGTTGAACAAGGAATATTGAAGCACGGAAGCTAAGTGGATTACTGAAGTTGTGTATTAAGTTTCAGCGGGTTTTGTAATAAAGTTAGAGTGATACTCAAGTTTAAATTTTAGATTTCAAAAGTTGTTGTCAAGTTTTCTTTATTCAAGATTGATGTTTTAATTTTTTTCTGAGTTTATTTCTACATTGCTAAAACCAGAATAAAAAAGCTTTTCCCGAAATTTAAGAATCTCAAAATGTTAAAACTCGATTTCGAAAATTCGTTTGCCAACACTCACGCTTCACCATAACCAATTCAAATTCAAGACTGCCACATCAAACTCGTTGCACGTCAAATCAAATCAACTGAAATCAGTTTGAATTTCCAAACTCTCTCACTCCACACCGAACTTCATCCATTCCGCCACACAATCTGTTCGATAAAAGATGCAAAAATCCTTGAAAAGTTTCACAATACAATCAATCGGATGCTCACAAAATCTCATCTCAGCACAAGAAATTTCTCTGCAGCTAAAACATTCCAATTTTCAAAGCTTCCGCTTTTTCCCAGATTCCATCCAACCCATTTTTCTTCTGGCAGTCCACCCCATCAACAGCATCACAACAGCCTTGCCTGCAGTTTTAACACAACTATTCCGATATCTTTATTCCATAAACTTGGCAACTGAACAGTGTTTCCACGCTGAAGTATGAATTATCGATGAGATCATTTTTTGTGGCTGTTTGAATTTTGATATTTGGCGAGTTTAGTGGAATAATGGATATTTTGCAATGATGATTCTGCAGAAATCCATGAAGTGAAATGAGCAGCGAGGATTATATTGATAAGGCAAGTGATTTATACATTTTTTCTCGACTCCACTCCACTCCGAGAAAAATCAATTTTCTCTGCTAAACTTTGACTTTGCAAGTGCACTCGAAGTGGCAATCAACATTTACTCGGTTCTCGTGGGAACTATCGGGTCGTAAATTATCTGTAGATGAGAAGCTGTGAAAACGCGGAAATTCGATGGAAAATTTATTGCGACAAAAATGGAAATTTCGAGATTAAAATAATATGTTAAAGGGCAGGGCTGCACAATTTTTAGTAAATGGCTGGTTTTTTCCAGCATATAAACTTTGTTTTAGTATATTTTTCATGTATTGATGATGTGTCTGCCATTGAGTTTGAATTATGTAGTCACTGATTATCTTTCATAACCAATTATAGAAATTCTTTACCACCACTGTCCTCGACCACCTAGCACATGTCACACAACTTCACAGCTCTTCGGGGGATTAACAAGTTAACAATATCCTATCCAGCACACCACAAGCTTCAACAACATTCAAAATTACATGTCGACCAACCACAAACTTCCGTAACCAGTTGCGCAACCCTGTACTCATGTGACCCAAAACCATTACACGAGTCAAAAATTTGTTTTTTTTTTGGTTATTATGGCTGGAGACTGAGAACTTTCTCATGTGCTTTTCCTGAAACCAATAAAGTAAACTGTCTGTGAAAAACAACAAGTTTCCGGAGAGAAAAATAGACTCGTAAAAATTATGAAAACAAAAGTTGACTTCTCGACAAAAAGTGAAAAACAATTCACTTAAAAATTGTGCAACGACCGAAGTGGAAACCAGATAAGGTGTTACATTCTGGGAATTTCTTTGCGAAAAGTGCCATTCGAATCATTTGCACGTCCACGGTGATTCGATGCTGGCTGATCAAAGTTCAAATCAACTTTGAGCTGTGTGCGCAACGTGGTTGGAATGAATAGTCAAATTTGAACGAGTGTTTAAAATTGTAATTTGTAGGATTCAGAGTTGAAAGTGGCCATAAAAATTTAGTGTTTAATGGCCACATTAAAATTGTGACGATAAAAATACATTTTACTACATTTGAAAAATGGCTGAAGTCTGACAGCCGGCGATGGAGCTTGGTAGAAGTTTGGTTGGAAGGATTTTGGTCAAAAGTTTGTGGCCATTAAAAGTTGTAATTGGTCAAGTTTTTTAATGATCGTTTTGACATAAGTAGTGACAAAATGTTGTTACGATTCATCAAAGTGTCCTTGAAAACACAGAAATCTGTTGAAAATACGGATTGGAGCTACAAAATTTCCACAATGCTGGCCGCAAAGCTTGTCAATCAAGTTTCAACCTTAAAGCTCAAGAAAAATAATAAATGGCATAGAATTTCGTTGAAGGTTTCCTTGATTAAAGTTTTCCACGAGTGGATAAAGATTTCAAGGGCTGTTCAAGATTGTTTTCATATTGGAAACCTTGTGAAAGGGTTCGGCGTGGGATGAAAAGACAAGAGGTCTCGAGTGTTTAACCACAAACTCAGCTTCTTTGATTTATTTTCAATTAAAAACTTGATCTTATTCATCCAAGCTGTTACGATGTAGAGTGGGAACGAGAATAAACAACGATGTAGAGTGGGAACGAGACTTGCTTTGAAATTTTAATCAACGTCTGCTTAATGTTTTCTGCGAGATTAGAAAATTTTAACTCTTTATTTTCTTGTGTTCGAGATAAAAAATGTGCGGTGAATGCTTGTGACGGTCAAATGAGAAACTAGCGAATGAAAAGGCAGCGCAGAAACAAAACTGAACGAACGGAAGAAAAACTTTTTCCATCAGCCGCAGGCATTTGGATTAGAAAAAAATCTTGTTATTATTTCTCTCCTTATTTGTGTTGCAAATTTTTCAGAAGAAAAGTCGGAAATGTTCTCCAGAAACTTCTGTGACCCTTTTTTGTGGGGCTGGAGAATTGTTTGCAGAGAATTCACCGAGAAATTTGATCAACCAATGATTGAATAAGGAGATTGAAAAGGTCAGAAAGGCTCGAATGTTTATTATAAGACGGATTGCAGTGGGTGGCCAGGAAGGTTTTAATCAATTTTCCGCTGTAACATCGAAGTTTGTTGGATCGATTATAAACTGGTCATCATCTTATTATCAGAGTTTTCAAGGCCCCCAAAGATTAGTATGACGTGCATGTTTTCTGATTAAGGAATCAATGTACAGAGACCGTCTCATGAAGTTCAAAATGCTTAAAGTTCATGTGAAAAAAGGCAAAACAGGGTGAATTGAACTCAATTGTGTTCATTTGGAAGTTTATTTACACTGAAGATCATCGAACATTTGAGAACACAGTTCATTATCTTGGAATTTGTTCTTTTAAAACCACAAAAGGCTGACAAAAGTCTTTGGTGACCAGTTTTGCCATAAAATATAAAACAAAATCTAGTTTCAATTCATATGAACGTCAAAGCTTCATTAAACTTCTAGAATTTGCCATAAAACACTTCTTTGAAACTCCTGACCACAAAACAAACTTCCGAACTAATAAAATTCACCCACCCAACCGAAGTTTACCATTCCTGGTCACCAGAACTCAATCCTAACAGCCCAATTTTCCAAGAAAACAACTTTTTCTTCTTTGTCGGCTTTTCTGCTGATCGATCACAAACATGACCGCCAGATACAAACTCAAATGAATGAAACTTTCCAATAACGCTAAAGTATAAATTTTCATAATCAAATTCATTTCAGTAAAACGAGACAATAAAAAATCTTTTGCGATTAAAGTCAAACACACAAAACGAACTTTTATCTTCTTTTGCTGGGCACAAAAACGGAAAAATACTTCACAGGCACAGGCAATTTAACTTACCCGATTAGCGGCGTCTTCAGATTAAGGAATCCATTGAGTTTCCTGTTGATATTGTTTGGCTGGCCAGCTTGTTGCTTCTCCAGCTGTTGTTGCTGTTTCTGCTGTTCTAAAAGCAACTGTTCTTGTTGCTGGCTTTCGAGAAGTTGCTGGAACTTCAGGCTTCCGCTGCTAGTCTCGTTTTCATCGGTGGGCTCGACGAACTCAAGTTGCGAACGCTTGTGGCGCCACCAGAAGTATGCGGCCGCTAATAAAATCAGCAGCAAGACGATGATGCCGAGGGTCGAAAGGACACCAATCAATATTATGCGACCTAAATCTGCTGTTGAACGCGAATAAAATGAATTGTTGTTCGGTTACGATAAAAAAACGTGTTTTACAGAGTGGAAAAGTTTTTTGGGTTCGTGACAAATTGTTGTTGATAACGGGAATCATATTCTACGAATAATTCATAGCCCGTGCATGAATAAAATCAGCTGGTTTCAATTAGTGTAATGATAACTAAAGTTTTCAGTGGATTTTTCTCTTGTTGATCGTGTGGTTTTAAAAGGGGCGGCATGGCGTGGAAAATTTTAATAACAGAGAAAAATTAAAAAGTTTAAGGACTGGGGAGATTGGCTAACTTTCTGAAAAGCTCAAATGGATTTTGAAGCTATAGAAGTTTTTTGTAATAGATTAAAGTTTTTAAATTTTAAAGTTTAAAGTGAATTAGTTTTTCCTTGCTGGAAAATTCCAACAGTTTCAATGTGAAAATTCGTGAAATTTGCAAAACAAAGTCTTGTTTCTACAATGAAATTCATAGTCTAAGAATTCAATCAAAGTTTTCAGCAATGCCATTTTATAACTCCAAGAATTCACTTTCCAAACTTTTAGATTAATCGTTCTACGATTTTTCATTTATCACTCTTGAATTTACTTTTTTATAACTCACAAACTTTCTTTTTTAAATTAATCAAGCTTGCAGAATTTTCAGACATTCCAGCAAGAGATATCTTCGCACAAGTGCAGAAGTATGAAACCGTGACATCCACACCAAGATATTCAATTTTTTCCGCCCGCTTGAATGACCATTTGATTTTCGGAAATAATCAATCATGATTCGATGACTCACATCACTGAACCAGCTGATTTTTGTGCAATCAAGAAGAAGACAATTGATTAAAAGCCTTTCTTTCGACTTACCCATTGCTTTGTTTGTGACTTTCAGGTGCTGAAGCTGTCTTGATCCATTTTTAAGTTTGTTTGAATTCTTCTTTTTCTGTGTTTATCTTCAGCAACAGTTCTGCTTGAAAATCTCTAAAGATATTATTGAATAATTCTTTGTTTTATTTAACAAAAATTTTCTTTTCGGGAAAGCTACTAGCGAGTACAGCACAGTCGAGTCGGGTAGATAAAGTAGGGAGATGTCACAGATTTTTGTGGAAGGAGAGATGTGAACAAGGGTGAAACGATTGTTATCCCGTTCCGTCGTCCTTTGTATTAAAATCCACTTAAACGCTTACACAGTATCACACACAAAAGAAGCCTTTATGAATTGCCATTTAAATCGACGATAAATTTCGCCACTCACTTTGAATGTATGAAACCAAATTGTCTTATTTTCTGTTTTATTTCCAAGTATGTCGAGAAAGTTCACTTTATTATTTCGCTTCCTTTGCTTTCCCAATAATTTATGATTTTTTTATGACCCTTCTCATGAGAGCGATAAAAATTATTCGTCAAAGCACAAATTTGTGATTTCAGATGATGCTAAGAACGTGTAGATGGGAAGCAATGCTTTCTTCTTCGCGCAATTTTCAATTTCCCACTTTCATAAAAATATTTTTATTTCACTTATCAACTTCTCAATCGAGTTTCATGAATAATTTTCACTTCCACTGACAACTTGTGCCAAATTTCATCCGAGAATGAGTGGTTGACTTTGTCGTCCGCTGTAAAAGCGCAGAAAAACACTAGACACTCAACTTGAACGCGATTTTTTTGATAATTTCTCCAGCGTTGCTGCTGCTGTGATGTCGTCTCGAGTACGGACTATGGAAACGAGAGAAAAGAAAATAAAAAGTCATTTAGTACATACCAAGCGGATCAAGCGAGTTGTTATTGCTATCGTGAGTGTGTATGTGTGTGTTTATGTTTTGTGTAACAACATTCGGATCGATAAAATCTGATAACGTAGTAATTCTTCTAAAAGCTTAATGACTAGGAAGTTAACGCCTAGACATCACATTTTATGTTTGATAATGAGTTACAGATAAAGAAATAAATGTCCTAGAACTGATGTCAGCGTTCGTAACTCAACATTTTTGAATGCAACCTAGAAACCAAATGGTATAAAAATCAGCTACATTTTGGAGTCGCTTTACTAGCTTTAGACAGAGCTATTCAATATCAGTTCAAGCTTTTTGTAGATATTCAAACAATTTTACAAAGTTTTTACGAAAAACTTAAAATTATCATGAAAATTGTGCATTTTCGAGTTTAATATGATTGAGCGGCTATCACTTGGCGCTTTAAATAGCATAATTAATTAAAATTAATTCTACAATGTATTTCTAGACATTTTCGTTCTAGAAGTTTAAACCATTTTCCATCAACATTCTAAATCTTGGAATGATAATAATCGCAAGCGACAAGACCACAATTTAACAGAGCTCGAATGCGAAATGGGAACCAAACACTGTTGACATGCAATCGATTTTGCCCACCACGCAATATCATCGGATTCTTTCGCCCCCCAGCCTTTGGCTAAAATGAAATTCGTATTCATGCCACTCATGTTTCATTTAATAGATTAATCTCATAAAACTATTAAGCAGAATTGCCATCAGAATAAGATTCATCTGGTGGTCGATTAGAAGGCGAGTAGGGTCAATAGTTGTTCATACACACACGGATCGTCTACGGTGCGACGAAACGAGTTTATGATTAATGATTCGTCTCTGCTTTAAAGGCTCATTGTTATTGACAGATATCTTGCTTTAGCACGGACACGACAGCACCTGATTGACGTGATGTTTAACCTCAGAAGGCTGCCATAATACGTTCCAGACTTCAACGTCGACATAAGCTGATGGACAATCAACTTCAATCTACCGACAATGATCACGTCAAAAATCACCACCAAAGATGCCCCACGGCTAACGAA
Organism: Belgica antarctica; assembly: GCA_000775305.1. Lineage (NCBI taxonomy): Eukaryota > Metazoa > Arthropoda > Insecta > Diptera > Chironomidae > Belgica > Belgica antarctica. The sequence continues at coordinate 13,196 of JPYR01001000.1, forward strand.
CGGAGCTTCAATGCAGCTTCAATTTCAAACGATGTACCCCTTAATCATCATTCAGTCTCTTATCAAGATGGGAAGGTTTTGTACACTGCTACTGTAACAATAAATTCACTTCAAGAGTACTTCAAGTAATTTGAGGTTGGAATTGTAAAATCACAAGCTTCAAGAAGTTAGTTTCAATCGATAGACACTTTTTCACGGATTTCCGTGGCTTGCACCTGTGACGCGTAAATGTCAGTGCTGAAACGAAAATGTTTTATTGAAGTTATCGGCCAGTTTTATGACAGCGATAAAGTTCATTTGTCTTTGAAGCTTTTCTTTGCCAAAAAGATTAGTGGCGAAGTTTCAAAGTTTGTGCTCGTTTGAATTTTGCATCCCACAGCAACCACATCATTTGGCACCAACCCCAATGAAAGCCCTTAAATTCCACACAAATGCACACCGAGGAAAAACTTCCAAACTTTTTTATCATTAAATCGAACAAAAGGCGATAAATAGAGAAAAAAGCTTTTCGAACAGTCGCGAATAATTTCCAATGCCGGAAAATTTCCCCTCTGAAGAATGTATTCTTGGTTCTCCTTGCTTTCATTGATGAACAGTTTTAAAAGTTTATTCTTGCCTTCTTCCGTATTTTTCTTCGTCAAATGTTGGAAGAGAAAATTTGCTAACAGTCGATCGAAAAACTTCGAAAAACTTCTTTGCCTTGTTGAAGGGCTTTTACTTTACCTTTTGAGGGGAAAGCGATGACAGAACAACATGGGAAAATAATTTTTAAAAATGTTGATTTCAAAATTATCGGAAGTTCAATTCGCGGGAACTAATCTTGTGAGTTTGATTCTGTAACTTAGCAGAAAGTTTGAATTTAAAAACTTCTGAACATTTTTTTAACTACATTTTGAGTTTTTTGAAATTTTTTTAATACTTGTAGTCGTAAGTTGTAATATTAGAGTGTATGTATTAAGTATCGCCAAAGCTATTACCACCGAATAAAGTACCGTGTTTTAAAGTACCATCAAATATCATTCAAATATCAAAAAAAACGTTAATAAAAATAATTCCCAAAAAATCTGATAAGAAAGAAATTTGAATAAAAGAAAGCACCGCATTTTTTTAACGGTTTTTGTTGATGTTTGAACGACGGTACTTTATACCAAAAAGCAAAATTCGATGGTACTTTAGACATGCCTTCGTAATATTACCGTTATTTCTAATGATTGACGAAAATGTTATGAATTTTTCCTTCAGTTGGTCTCTCTTGTGCTTTTGACTTGTCCACAAAGTCATTCACTTCTGTGCTTTCTTAATCTCGTTCGCCTGTTTCAATCAACACCGTCGTTTCCTTGATTTTTTTGGCACATGCACAAAAAAATCCGATTTTTATCGTTCATTAAAGTAAATAAGGTGTGGCGTGAGAAATGAAAGTAGTCAAAATTCAACTTGTAATAAAGAATTTTTTCTCATCATTTCGGCTACACTTTTCTGATGCCAATCAAACTTTATGTTACTGAGCTGGTTTTTTGGGTAATCAGTAAAGAAATCGCGCAAAAACAAAGTGTTTCGTCGGTGCCGATGGCGAATGAAAGGGGAGGCGCGAGAATTTTGAACGTGCGGTTAAGGTGAACGCGCGCGGATTTCGGTGAAAGGAAGAATCGAGAAAATTAATTAATGAATTGCTTTCAAACCTCTGCAGATATACAAGTGTTTTTTTTTGAAGTGGGTGGTGGGTGTGAGAAACAATTTTGATTGAAATTTATAGCGAAACTTAGCCTAAATGAAGCGGATTAATTGTTAAAATCCATCGAAGTGTCACTTCGAGTGATGCGGTAATCGCAAAAGGAATTTCAAAGCTTACACAATTGAATTCCTTTCAAGGGCAGGTTTTGTAATCACAAAATGTATGAAGGCAAACAGATGATGATGAATATGATGTGGCTGGCATTGTTTGACAACAATGACTAAAATGACATTTTGTAGATGTTAACAGCCGATAAAAGTATTTTTATGTACATATTTTACTAAAAATTATAAAATACGAATACGAATAAAGATGTCTTGAACCAAAATTATCTTGAACGTTTTCGCTATAGTCATTTTTTTATAAAATTAATGAAGTTATAAACATATTAAAGTGACTTAACCTATTGACTTAACCTCAAAATATGTCAAGATATGAAAAATTCAGTTATTTTACTACGGAATAAAAGCCAATCCAAAAATAAACATCGATTAACTCAAGTATTCGTCCGTTTCAAGTCCTTCCAACAGATGTGAATGAATAGGCATATCGGCTTGATTGTTACACCCACACAATCCATCAACTTTATATAACAATTCTGAACGCCACAAGTTCAGAGAAATTTCATTATGACATTCTTTTCATGAAATCAATTCCCAGCCCATGAAACGAAGCGCAAGATGGAACATGTCGAAACTTTAATTCTTCACGTTTTCTTTTGAGCTTTCGTATGACAGCTGGCTGGCTGGCTGGCAGCGCACGGGCTGATAGAACTCATAAATAAAACATCTGAGACACATCACATGCACAACACGAACCCTCCTTGATCGCCCCCGCCCGCGTAGGTTTTTCACTCTCTCTTTGTGTTGATAAATGGCAAAAGGCACAAGCACAATTTGCGATTCTTATCATGAAAAGCTCAAACTGATATGAATAATTTTCGTCGTGATGCGCGGTGTGAGTTAGTAATAATAAAGTGTAGCCCCGAAAACGACAAAGCCAGGGAACGAGAGCGAAGAAGTGAATCGTTGATGGATTTGCCTTTTTTTTCGGCCGACACAAAACATTTTTTCTGAGGTGTCATCGTGACAGTCGTAATTGAAGTTGTGTATGTAGAAGACACAGATTCGAGAGATAGACGTAGTTTTCACGTAATTTAAACAAGCCAGTACAGTGGGAATGCATTAGGGTGGAGTTTTTGTGGTGGAAGCGATTTGGAATGAAATTGAGTTTAATTATTCAGGCCATAGTCATTTAATTGGTCAATTAATTGTTTACTAAAGTGATTGCTAAATTGAACTTGACGGCATTGTTAACCTTTAAAAAGTGGTAACTTGTCTAGGGGTGGAAGGTTTTGTAAAACGCATTTTCTTTTGAAATACTTTTTACCAGAGGTTGAATTCAGACTTTAGACTTTAGGTATTTTTTGGCGTTTTCCAGCTATAGCTTTAGCTTTA
>JPYR01001001.1:4072-19408 GCA_000775305.1 Belgica antarctica
CATTATAAAAGTCATTCTCTATCGAAACTTCTCTATACAAACTATTTATCAATGTTATTTAACTGTTTTTATTTTGTGAATTTTTAAATTTTTACCTCTGCCTTCAACGGGCTCCATAACAAGTCATAATTTGCACGAGTGTGTTCTTTCACTTTTTGACAAGACGCGTTCCAGTGAACACCAGCTTTTGCTACACAGGTAAAAGAAACTAGAGATAGCGCCAGATGTGATTTTATTCCATTGCCGGTGTTGATATTAAAAATCTATGATGTTTGTCAAGGGGCGGATCGGAACGTTTAACAATGTGCTTCCATTAGCGAGATAAAGACGTTTTGATGTTGTAAGATCAAAGAAAATCATCTCGAGCTCGTAAAAAGTGGGCAGGAAAGTTAGGAAAGCATAAAAACTTTGTGAAACAACCCGAAAGCGATGGCTTTACTGGCAACTCAAGATGTTATGAATTGTTTTCATTCGATTATCGGGCGAAAGGAAAATATTTTTTATTCTTTCTTGTTAGGGCGCAGCGAAACAAGACAAAAATGTTTATTATTTCCATCTCATCCTAGAAGAAGGGATTTTCCAGCCTTTTTCCTTCCTACATAGCTCATTAAATTGAAAGTATTTTTCAAATATCTCAGCCCCAGGCTACATCCTGGGAAGATTTCTCTACTGTGTCACTTTTGGCAGTGAAAATTTGTAGATTAATGCTGTTGAAGTATTTTGGAGCGGAAAAGTTCTGTTTGAAATATTTCGGTGATTTTAACTTGAAGAATTCACACAGTCGTAGTAATAACTGGTTAAAGAGTTAGGGACAATCAAATGAGTTCAATGAGAAGTAGAGTTTCAATGAGTTCAAACAGAAGGATTCGAAAAGCTTTCAAAATCATTATTTGCTTTCAGAGAATTTGGCTTTTAAATTTCCACAAATGAACAATGAAAAAGATCCTTTAAACCTTACTGCAACTATAACTTGTTGTTGATTCGAAGAATGTTTGTTTAAAGCTTTTAAAAGCTTTCATAAAGAACTCCTAAAGCTTTTAAAAACATTCCTTGAATATAAAAAAGCTCCCATTACTTCTTTTTTACAACATTAAAAACTTTCAAAACTTTACTGAAAGCTTTCAAAGCTTTTAATGTTTGCACATCTTGTAACATTTTTCACAAATTGTTCCCTCAAAGCAATTTAAATCGAGATATTTAGTGATGGTTCTTCTTCTTTCATTTATAATTTAAGAGGCACAGCACGAACAAGCTTCACGTTTAAACCTTCAAGGGCGAACTAATTCACAGCAAATTCCCATTCTGGAAGGAATAAAAAAGATTTAAGATTTTACTTTGGGAACTCATTATTGTAGCATCGGAGTAGCGCGATGGCTGGAATTTTGTTTAAGAAACTTTTCTGTGTTTCGAAATTTTGTGGAATGAAGACGGAATGGAAATAACGAGATGATGTTTCAGCTGCCTTGTGTCCTCGAGGCTTTTCTCGTCAATAACTCTTAAGAATTTTCCTAATGTTATAAGATACACACGAACAATACGCTGTGATAAAAGGATTTTTTTTCATTATAACAGAGTTTCCATCTACTGTGTGATGCTGCCATGTCCTCGGTGCAAAATAAAACCTCCGGCATGAAATCTGTTTTCATGCCTTTTAACAGAATGATAATAAATTTGCGACCTTTACATGTCAATACTCGAACACAACATTGAAATACAATCGTGAAAGGAAGCAGGAAGGATGACAAGTTGTGTCATGGCCGTCATGTCATTGGAAATAATCTAAACGAGAATGAATCAACTCGATTTTTATGTTAAGAACTAAGTTCCGGGACAAATGAATTGTTGGAATTTTAAGATTACTGAGTTCCAGGACGCATGGTTTGAGTTTTTAATTTTTTTATCCTGGAAAAGGGGTTAAAATTTTATAGTAAAACTTTTTTGAAGGTGAATGCTGACAATTAAAACAGAAGTTACTAAGACTATCAGAGAATAAATCATCTGCTGTTTCCGTTTTGATCACAAATTAACGCCAATTTTCAAGTTGGTAACCTCAAACATGTATCAAACCCGACAATTTACCCCTAACATTCTTTTCCAACAGTTCCAAGCATGAAAGTCCGAGTCATTTAACAACAAGCTTTCTGTAATTCAAAGGAAATTATCCGAAAAGAATTTCCTCGATCAAAATGATTGATTAGAACCAGAAGAAAGGGAAAAGAAGTAAGTGAAACAAAACTGCTGAATTGATGAAAGTAGACGTTCAAGTTCCATGTTAATTCACAGGCTACAATGACTCATTGTCAATGACTTGTTACCCGAAAGCTTTTCTCTCTCAAGCAAAGTGAAAAGCAATTTATCAGATAAATTCTTGATTTTTGCGAAATCCTTTTTTCTCGCCTTCGCTTTTTCTCCCTTTTCTGAATTTCTCGATCCTAGAAATTTTTCTCATGCAGATTAATTCTCGATAGCAGCGGCAGCAGCAGAAGCAAGATTCTCGAGTTCATCTCCGGAAGGAGAGAGCACTGAACAAATTAAGTGAAGCACATAAAGCTGATGTACTTTAATTGTTATTTACGTGACGACATGATGAGAATGAACATGCCCCCGAAAAAGCGAGAGAAAGCTTTTCAACTTCTACTCTGGCAAAAACATTTACTCGATTAAGAAGAAGGGAAAATCGAGTCGTTACTTTTATTCAACATCATGAAATGAAACATAACGATTGTATGTTAATGTTAATGTGACATTAAATCGAGAATAATTTAATTAAATTTCAGAACTTAATTAAAGACACTTCATGAAGTGTACAGTGCGTGCAAGTCTGTGTGGGCGGGTGAAGAAGAGGGCATACGAAAGAAATGTGATTTTCTCGTGGCTGAGAAGGAATCACTCGAGAGTTATCTCAAGGTTCAGAAAACATTTGCTTTTAAACCCAACGCAAATATTTTCCACTCTCTCATAGTGACTTTGAACTGCGACATCGAGTTTCAAATTGCGTGTTTGCTGCAAAAACTTTTTAGATTAAGAGTGTACATACAAATAAGCGGTGTTTCCGGGGGTTGTTTTATAAAAAATGTCAAAGTATTGTAACACACTGCTGTCAGTTAATTTGCAAATGCACTAGTGTCTAACGATAATTTTTCAAAAGCGACTAGAAATATTAATTTAAATTATGAACAATGCTATTAGTTATCAAATGCTGTCAGTTATTAAATGTTGTCAGTAATTTCATGGTCTGAATAATTCAATCTTCATTAAAGCGACAGAAGTTAAATGTTTGAAAATTTTGCAAGTCAAAGATGCTGTCAGTTAAATTTTTTATGCAGTTTAAAAGACTTTTCTTTTGTCTTCTTTTGTGTTTAAACATTGTGACAAATCTTTTAAACTCTCATAATTTTTTTTAAAAACACATAAACTAATGTAACATAACCTCTAAATGCGCCCTTTCATTTTGTTTCTTGAAACATTTAGCTTGTGAGAATATTTGAAATGTTTTGTTTCTTTGTGGGCCAACAAAGTGTAATGCCAAATACCCAAAACTCTGACAAGCATGAGAATTCTTTGACTTTGAAATAAATTTTGCCGTAAACCTGTAGCAACTTCTTAAGTAAAAGTCAAAACATCAAAACAAATTATTTGCTGAACGTTTGAACTTGCTTTGAAGAAAATTTCGGGTAATAATTGAATTGGAAAATTTGCCAAACGTGATCGATTATGTAAGAAAGGTAATCGATTGAAATTTATTTTTGGCAAAACTTTGTCGGCAAAACTCGTTTCTTCGTCTTTATCCAAAGATTCACATGAGAAAGTTCTGAAACAAGGGAATTGAATATTAGAAGCATGAACTTCAATGAATTTTTTCTTCGTTAACTTTTTCATTTCAAATAAATCCTCGGAAAAACTCTCACATGTAAGAAAAGTTTTAACATCAAACTTGTTAAGCTCTCACGAGAACTCCAAAATTGAAAAACTCATGGTTTTTATTACAAGCTCGTTTCTGTACAGTTTCTTTGCTTTGCTCGGGAATAAATTTGATTTTAAAACATCTCACGTTGAACTTATGAAAAATCGTCTAAAAAGCAAGAGAAAAACTTGATCGTTCTACCAAATTCGTCTGAACGCAAAGGGCAAAACTGTTTTCGTATTAGCATTAAACTCGTGGCACATTAAGACCGAATGAGTGATAAAGAGAAACGATAGTTCCACTTCAATTTAATGTGTTTGCGTTCAACCCTTTAATGATACCCATCAATATGCAATCAAAATTCTACCCCATTTATACAAGGAAATTCAATAAAAGCGTTAAAAGCCATTGACATAAATTATGTGCATGCAATTCGTTGTTCAATTGGGCATGTAGCCCACAAAAATATCAGGCCCAGATAGCAAGCAGGACATAATACCGACATAAAGCGATGTCGTTATGCTGGACAAAAGCGCCACAAGTTTCCGGTGCGAGACACAAAACATTGCTATCAAAACAACGATTTCAAATTAAGAACGGCGATCAATTAAACTCTAATTGAATGATTCTGACACTTGACATTAACTGATGCGACCGTATGACAATCTATTTATTCGTACGGGCTAATAATAATGCAGCATTAAGCACTACTCTCATATGACCGTAGTGCGTGTGTCAGCTAATGTCACTACAATACAAATTTATTGATCTTCCACAATTTATCGATACGACAACAACAAAGCCTTAAAAATGTTGGTTAAGGACCAGTAATTGGTTCCTGTTTGAAGCACGCAATAAAACTTTCATTCAATTCCGAATCTCCATTAAGTTTTACAGCCATTCAGTTGAGTTTTATTCGAGTGTTTATGTGAAGACGAAAACGATTTGAGAGAGAAATTGAAACCTATTATTGGTCTGGAGAGAAAAAGGAAAGAAAGATTTTCTATTAGGGTTTGTGTGCAGGTTTTGTTCCGTCCATCTGTCCATCCATCCGTGAAGAGTAGATCTCAAGAACGGAGCATGCTAGCGACCTCAATTCTTTGGGAGTCAACTTGTAAGGGCTTTGGGACCTGGCTGGGCGGAGATGAGTTTTCCCGAAATAGTGGAAAAGCAGACAAACCAAAAAGCTTCAGAATCGACATTTTGTATTTTTTTTGCGTTTCAGGCAACATCCAGCGACTAGGGACTATTTAAAACCTAGACCGTCATTTACGGATTTTTTTTTGTTTTTTCGATGTGTCAGACGTTAATTCTTAGGAAAATTGATCAAGGACTAATTCACATCTAGACGAGAATTTGACCAAAATATTTTATTTCATTTCAGATGATTTTAAAAAAATCTTTAAAAATTCACGAGAAAATCGCCCAGTAGCCAGTAAAATCAAGACCATGAAGTGAACATAGTTTCATGTTACCAATTTTACCTTGCGTGCAAATATTTTATACTTGTTTTGAGATTTGATTGAAAATGCTATACAGTTTTTAAAGAAAACTCAAAATCTTTTGAGATAAACGCAGCTAAACTCGACTGACAGCAAAGTTTACGAAACATATTGTGTAAAGCAGTCTGAAGAAAATTTGAAGTTGACTTTACATTATCTGAGTATGACTGAACTGATAAATTTAAGCTGACTCAACCGACCATGTAAAGCAGATTTAACAGACCTTGAAGCTGACTTTCAACGTTTCGGTACAAACTACAAACAATTCAACAAGAAACACCTTGTGTGACATTATTTCAGCCTAGCCCCAAATCGTTTATGCCTGTATCGACACAATCACACTGTTTCTGTGATCACAAAACTTTCAAGTTCTTTTCTCTTCATTTTTGTTGCCAGAACTCATTTTGTGTCAATTTGGATCACCACGGATTTCGTCGAGTCATTCTCCGCAACGGTTTGTTCATAATTAATGAACCCGTTGCCTCAATCTCGGTTCATAAGCCTTTCCACTTGCCTAAGTTTAAACCGATTTAGATTTGAAATTGATCAAAAGCTTAGTGACAAACTTTTTGCGGAAGAAAGAAACTTTCGCTCAATCATTTCCCTCTTGGTTTCGATATTGAAGCAGTTTGTATCCTTTAAATTTCCGGATTAAGTGAGGCCTCTTTAATATCTGTGGATGGGAAACTCGGGTATTAAATGCCAATTAATATCAAATTTCATATGACTCCATCGCTTAAGCATCGGAAATTGGTTTTCCGAAACTTCGCAACCAACCTTTGCTGGTTTTCCATAATACGAACATCATCGCACTAATTGTAATGGTCGATTGTTATGAAGTGTAATGTTCAGAATAGTCTGAGAGTTCCGTTAAAGCTACTGCAGGCCAGACGTTCACACATACTCCACGGGATTTTCAATGGCAACGAACGAAACTCGTTATGTTTAAATGGCTCTATTTGAGAATATAAAAATTCATCCCGAGTCTGTGTCAACATTACGAGAGTGTGTGCGACAATTTTTGGCAAACAGTAAAACAAAATTTTCAATATCGTTCCAACCGATTGCCAATTAATGATGCTTTAGTACTTTGCAAATCTGTGGTACATAATTGAACGAGAAGAAAAAATATCTTTGAAGCCTCTATGGAAATGCATCTCAAATGTAATTGCCTGTCGTTCACACAGTTTCGTTTAATAATTTCCACATCTCAAAATTTGAATCCCATTGACAATTTTCTTCCAGGAGATTGCTGGCGACTTGTGGTGATCACAATTTATTTCAAGAATGGGGGATTTACATCCAGCCATGGCTGGGAATTCGTAAAGGAAATAAAGTCAGTGATAAGTAAATCTTCGATGTACCGAAGCTTTGTGAGTCGTGCATCTTGTCGGAAAGGGAAAGAAAAGGTTGAACGAGTTGCTTTATTGCAAGAAAATAGTATCGAAAGGGTAAAAAAACTTGAACATACTTAAATCCTATTAGGTAAGTGGATGATTGAGAAAAATTGAAAAGAACTCTTACGTAGGCTGCACTTCTGTTGTTTACAATAGAAATACAAATAGCATTTTTGTTCCAGTGAAAAAGGATGTGCTTTGTGGGTTGACTTGCTTTCTATTACCGGAATTAAAGATTTGTGCGAAATGCCGAAATAGAAGCACAATAGGCAGCTGTTGCTGGCTTCAACAATAAAGAAAGAGTTTATATCAGTCTCTTTTTGTTTCTAAAAATTTTAGGGGCGGCCAAAATACTTACGTTTCGACCTTTTTTTTCGTAAACTTCGACATATTGATGTATTAATTCAAGGGGTAGGTTGCTTTCGTATGTGGGCGCATAAAATTGGGAAAACTTTGACATTTAAACCAATTTAAAATTGAAATGAAGTTGGCTGAAGTTTAACTTACGAAATAATTTTTGTATAAAGATTGCTGTACGTTTTTTTGTTAATAAAAAAAAAGCTTTCTTAGCAATTTAGAAATTCAATAGAAATTTTTGCAATATCTTGTTTAAAAGTTTTAAAGAATTTGGTTTAAAATTCAGATATTATACGACGGCCAATATTTCCTTAACATAATTTATTTACATGAAGCATGAAATTGGTTACCTACATACATAAGCGAGTAAACAAACTCAAGATACATAAATGCTTAAAATTGCTTGCCAGGGTTTTCTCTTATTATTCGTCGTAAATCTGGGATGATACTTACAGCTAGCTTCAAGTCATGCCGCAAAATGTTTCGAGAAATTATCTGTACTGAATCGAGGATTTTCATTTATATGTGACGCAAAAAATTCCAAACTAGCAGAATTTTAACTTGAATATTTCCGACCCAAAAAAGAAAACTTCTTACAAACAAAAACGGGCAAAAATGAAATGAAATTTTTCTTGTGAGTAAAAATGAATTCTCTTCTTCTGAAATAAATGAAATTACCTACGAGAGTTTATATGTGCACTCGACATGCAGAAACAAGCTGAACAGAATGAATGAAATCGTAAGAGAAGGCAAAACTTTTGCAATTCGACTTTTGCGTCTCTTAGGTGTTATCAGCTTCAATTGAACCCTCAATATTGAAGCCTAATTTTTGCCGGCAGGAACAAGACTTTCTAAGCTATAAAAGGGGTAATCGCTTTAACGTTACCTATGGGATGATTGCTTCCTTCGGATTAATTGCTTTATTATATTGAAAACTTTTACCATGGATCGACTGTATGGCAATTAAATTGTTTTAATATTATTTTTTTTACTTTTCTCTCTCTCTACACTTCTCATGTTGATTTTTTCTGCACGAGCAAGAAAACCTAATTTGAAATTTTTGAGCTAGACCAAGTTTTTATGTTTTCTGTACTTTTGGGGGGGAAAGGAAGTGCTCACGTGTGTGAGAATGTGTGGTGGCTCAAAAAATTGAGGATAAAAATTCAATTTACTCGGCTGACGTTGCCAAAGTCAGTTCCGAACTACCCGACTCAGAGAGTTGTAAAACGACCGTTCAAGTCTGCACGCTAAAATGAAGCCGTCTCTATAAAGAGAAACATGAAAAAGTTATGTGCATACGTGCAGTTGTTCAAATGCTGGGTAAAAGCAATAAATAGCGCTGGAATATTGGTTGAGGGAAAATGGGGTGGAAAGCTTGCTCCTTCATTCCTATATTTTATGCTAAATAAGCAAATGGACTTTTGAGAAATAAATATGATAAATAATGGAAATGTCATGCAAAAAAGTCCTATTGTTGCTTTTTTGTTGTGTTTCATTGATTTGAATTCTTGTTTTTGGTCATAAAATAAAAATATCTAATTTTCCACTGCAGTTGGTACGTCTTTTTGGAGGACAACTTGAAACTTTCTTTAACTTCATTGAATGTTTGTTTAAATGTAGCAAATTGAAACGGGATGATGGCCAAATCAATTGAAGACGTTTGTTATTCTAAGTATTGTGAACAGATTGAATCAATTGCTAAAAATTTACAATGGAAAACTTCAGATTTCTTTCTTGATTATTTCATGAACAATTCGGAAGTGAGTGATACAAGAAAATGGGCCTGTATGGGCAAGTATGGGCTCATTTATAGGCACATAATAATATGTACGATCAGTTTTCAAAGAAACGTATCGCAGGTCGGTTTGAGAAAAGCAATAAGGCGCTATCCGCAATTTTTAACGCCAATTTCAAACGAAGTTGAAGGTCATGTGTTAGAAACTACGGAGTCTTATTATTTATTTTGTTGCGATTGTTGTGAAAGTTCTCGAGTCAACCGGAAAAGTTGAAATTCACACGGTTCGAGTATTCAAAGTGAAGTAAAATATCTAACATAGTGATGGGGCAGTTAGCTTTGAGCAGGTGCTTATGGATTCGCATCTCCGGCTCAACACATAATCTTCAGATAAGTTAAAATGAATTTTGTTGATTTTAATGATTCTTTCCAGTTTCTTCTCAAGGAAACAGCAATTAGGAACGGTTTCGGATGCATTTGTAAGCCTCAACATACATCGAAGATTGTCATCAAGCTGAAGAAAATGTCACACATGTGAAGTCAAAATTAATACGGGTCGAAATTGATTGTTTTTGTGTTTTACTTTAATGATTGGCCTATAATATAAAGTCGTTGAGGCCACGGAAGTTCAGTTCATTTTTTTTTTAAATCAAGTCTTAGTTTGTGCTGCTCTTGCTTCCATATATCCAGAAACTTCCTGAAAATAAAATTGATAGTCTCGAAATGAGTTTTCTATTGTTTTAATTGGCTGAATTTTTTTTATTGTACTTCTAATCATCGTTCTCGAAGCTTTCGCCACAAAAGCCATCAACGTCGTCGCAGAAGTAAGCTGTTGTGCTCTTGAAGAGTTCGTTGTAGAACCCACTGGCGTACAAAGGGTACAGCTCATAATTTTTGCGGAGATCTTTAATTTTTCGCTCGACAAAGCTTTTCCTTCAGGGTTTGAGACGGGACATTCGATCAATTTCCAATGCTTTGAAACGATCTTTCCCTTGCGAGTCTTTCAGTAGTCAAGTATGAAGTGCTGTAAATAAAATAAATTAGCTCAAGTTTAAAGGCATCTGCTATTGAACTCACCTCATCTTTGGTAACATCATAGCTCATGCGAAACTTAAAAGAAAGTTCACGGTGGAGAATTATTTGGGGTGTTGATAGCCAGGAAACCTTCTGCTTTGTGTGCTTCTCCTTTTCTCGCTGAGTGATATTTTTGAGCAGTTCTGAGCAGAGGTTGAATTTAGACATTTTTAAACTCTAAAGCTAAAGTCTAAAGTTGAAGTTTTTCAAAGCCTTATAGCTAAAGCTAAAGCTGGTGTTGAAAAAAGTCTAAAAGCTAAAGCTAAAGCTATAGCTGGAAAATGCCAAAAAATACCTAAAGTCTAAATTCAACCTCTGGTTCTGAGGCCGAGATGAAGTCTTGTGATGTCATTTAAACAACTTCGAAGGGGTTCTCGTTGCGGCACTGCTCCATTATCTTGATAACGTCTGATGGGATGAAAATTTATTGCTTCTTTTTTGCCAAATTCTCGACGGACGCAAAGTCGACGTCGCAGATATTGTAGCTATGGCCAGACTGAAGGAATCGCAGACAGATTCGACGAATATTCTTTTGCATTGATTTGCTTGAAATGGTGGAGAATGAGGCACATGAGTCGGTTACGATTTTGACCGCCACATAAATCTGACCACATGATGAGCTCCTCTACCTCTGTTTGAAGATGGACTTCAAGGAACTTGATTATGCACGACCGAATCTCTTGAGCACCATGGCCAGCTTCGTTCTCTAGCCACGTATGGAAGAAACCTTTGGTGGTTCTCCCGTCGTGCACTCCTAAATTAAACATATTTAGGTTTCGCGTGTAGTAAAAGGCATGTAGTTAATGCATTTGGCAGTGGAAATGTCTTCTACAAATCGTAAACAATCCCTTGTACTTTCGGGTTTATCTTCCCGGTTGCAAAGTCTTCTTTCTCTGCTCACGTATCGCTGCTGCCTGGTCCCAATGAGTTTCTTGAGCCGACGTGATCTCTTCTTTAGCATGATTAGTAGCGTGTGAAAGCTGATTCTTTAGCTTATCACAAGTCTTGCATGTGTCGGACTTTAGATTCTTGAATTTTAGTCCCATCGAATCAAAAATCTTCGAGTATTTGTCAATGCTTGGGGCATCTACACTTGGCTCATTCTCTATCCAGTCTTCTTTGAACAGGCGATATATTGTGGCGAGGTTGAGCTCTGGATCAAGGTACAGTGATGAACTCGTATCGCGCCTATAGTGGGACACGTATCGAGGGAAACTGTTGCTGTGATTGATGATGGTAGATCGCTTCTCGTTGGAAATGTGATTGTGTGCACCGCCTCTGTGATCAGCTAAGCTTCCGGCTCGTCGCTTTTTCATTGCACATCTAATCGCTGTCCGAAATTTTAAGAATTTTACTGAAGCTTTTACAGCAAATTTGTGGCAGTCCCATCGAGTATGTTTTGAAGAATTTGCGCTTCCTTCCGTTCAGCACTGGCGTCTCATGAATGCTTGAAATGATGAACGACGAGCGAGACTCAAAGCTTTTGCACAGCTCAAAGTCACTGCGAAATTTATTTTGTTCTTCTTTGGAAATTTCTACAAGGCACTTATCAGCAGAGCAGTAATTATTGATATCACCAACTGAGACTTTTTGATGATTTACACTTGTTTCAGGAATGTTTTCACTCATTTTAGAATTTTACAAATTTTTGTTTGTTTACATATCCGCCATTAGACTAAAAGTTGATTTTGGAAAATCCCAGTAGTTGAGTACCACGACTCCGTCATTTGGCTTTGGTCGTGTTATCGGACGTTCAAATGCCTTAGTGTACAACTGTCGATTTACGTTTCTTTGAAAACTGAAGGGACAATATGTACGAGTAAATTTTGAAAAGGCCACTCTTTTAACTGACAAGCGCAGTTTGAATGGAAGTCGCTCCACTTTTTGTCGCACAGAGGGCGACTTTGCTGGTAAAGCGATCAGTGACCCGGCGCCGATCATCACAAAAAGTTCTAACAATGGAAAGAATCAGCTTTCAATTCATAAGTTTATTCGGTTTCGTTTGTTACCATTTTCTTCGCGTATTTTGTGACAAGGCTGTGCGCCATATACCGGAGGACTGTCATTCAAATCGGAAAACCGTTGACATTGAGTGGCCTTTTTAAAATTTTCTCGTCCATTTCATACACAGATAGTTGGCACCTACATATATTGTACATTTTACTTTCTCAAATCTTGTATATAAAAAAAACTCTACGTACTCAGCCGAACGTCTTGAGAAGAGTAGTTTTTGGCACATATTGGCAGTATGACTTGAAAACGTTTATGCCTAAATAATCCCATAATCGACCCTATCGGCCGTGAATATTCATGGGGCCCATTCTTTTGTGTCACCCCAAGACAAAATTTCAATAAAACGACAAACAAATCAATTTTATTGCAAATCTGGTTTTACTGGGGTAGAGGGGTGTGCCTTATTTGGCATAAGAAAACAAGTTGGTTCACTTTTGCTCTGATAACTTATGTTTCACTTCATGGATTGTCGTGTCTGGTTAGCTTTACAGCAGACCAGAAAAAGGATGTACTCTGTTCTGCACGCGAAAAGGAAAACATTAAGCAGAACGGCAATTTTGAGTTAATAATGGTCGAAAAAAAAAACACAAAAAGAATCAAAGGTTTGAACACTTGATTGGGCTGCGAAAAGTCGTTGGCCCGTATTTAGGGTCTGCCGCGAACGTGCGAGATTGGCGCAGAGAAACGAGCAAAACTGAGCCAAACTACAAGAACAACTCTTATCAACGATTTGGTAATCGAAATGCTAGATTTTGACGTTATCTTCTGGCGGTCTAGAGGCTTAAAGTTGTTCTTGATATTATTACAATTTGAGCAACAAATCGATTTCTTTTCATCGTGAAGCAAAAAGTGAAAAGTGAACAGCCTAAAGTCGACTCTGGAGTCCACCGAAATGAGAGCAAAGAAGCTTAAAGTTCTATTCAACGATAAGTGAGTTTGCTGCTGTGTTCTCATCCAAAATTGACAAATCTCTTTAGCTTGCCAAACTCCAAAGCCAACGAGAAGTCATCGGAAGATATCGGAGAATATCGACAAGACTCGTTGATGGACAGCAACATTGTCTTTGACCTCAACGAGCACTTCAACCATGATCGGAATCAAGCTGATNNAGTCACAGATCGCTCTTGAATGATGAAATACAAAGCATTAAAATTTAATTTCTTTTATTTCTCAACAGCAAATCGAGGACATCAAAGCCTTAATTTGTCAACAAGGTTGTTGACAAGGTGGGATTTAGAGGTAAGTGGAACGCCGGCAACTAAACTAAAATTAATTTTCTTTGTAGTCTGCGGTGCTCCTGTCTCTCGAAGACAACTCTAACTTTAATTATGTGAACAAGCTCGATGCAACTGTTTCACCGGAAGCGCTGTCTGTGACTTGATGAACGAAATTTTCATCACTTACACCGCCGATTATGCGCCCGTTTTTAATTGAAGACCCTCGCTCGGTGTATTACATAATCACCGGAAAGTTGGAACTTGCAGACAGCTCATTCGTTGTCTTCCACCGTGATAACTCGGCTATCAGTGTTAACGTCATTCCCAAATCGGATATCAATACCAAGACGACGTTGTTACCGGCTTCACCATGCAATTCAAACAAAGCCAAGTGCACACGTTGGCATCAATTCCTCAAAAGGAATCTCAGCCTCAGCGTCACGCTCTGAGCGCTCACGTCTACGTTAATTCGGAGAAAATTTCTGCTTATGCATGAAAAATAACTAGTTGCTTTGATATTTATTCTTTTTTATTTGAAATATTGTAAGAAAATAAAGTTAATCCAGCTCTTTTTGTAATCTTTGTGACTAGTATCCAACACCGAGCTCAAAAGGCCACGGATCTTCTTGTTGTTTTTGTCACAATCGATGATCTCTTAATGCTGTTTGCTGTGTGTTTATTTAAACGAGTTGTAGTTCGACCGAGTTGTTGTTCGACCGCGTTGGCTGTTTCAAACGCCAGACCATGACCGTTCTTGACCTGTTCGCCGTCATTTGATTGAAAATGTGCATAAGAGTCTCGTTGATGGTGCACAGAATCGTCATCGTCTTCACTAATATCGTCTTCTCCCAAGTCATCTTTTGGCTGCTGCTTACTTCTTCTACCTCTCTTGACTGGCGGCTGTGTTATTTCAAGCACTTTTGGGTTTGAATCGAGCTGGTACATGGGACGGCGGGTTTTATGTAGTTTCCAAGTTGTTTCCGAGTCTTCGTCGTTCTGCATGTGTCATTTGATCCATGATTTTTTTGACGCCCACGCTCTTTGCTTGCTTTGTTGTCGGAAACTCGTGTTCTCTGCAGTTTCGTCTGCCACGATCTAAACAATGCCTGTTCACCAAACTCTTCCGCTGTCTTCCTCGTTTGCAAGGGCTTAATGGGAGACGTTGAAATTTGCTTCTTCGTCCAGCTTTCTCTTTCTTGATGCGACGAACAGATTCACTATCTCGCGCTTCTTCTCACGTTCAGCTTTTCGAAGGCTCCATGGCTTCCAGGATTTTTTCCGCGACTTCTTCTCCAGGCTGCTGCAAGTCTTCGATCACTTTGCTCGCTTCGTCATCGGACCGTAATTTGGGAAGTTTATAAGCGCGAGCTGTATTTTTCGAGTGAATGCTGCTGGAGTTTGTAGAATATCTTTTTTCAGTGGATCGAGACTTGTGACGTCACCACGATACTAGGTGGCTCCTTTCCGATTGGAGATCCGATTAACGTGGTGATCTGCCGTTGGATGAATGCTGTTGTTTGTCGAGAAGGCTGATTGTTTTGCCGATTCTCCCCTCTTCCATTGTTTTCGGGTTTCTTGTATAATCGTCTGCTGAATTGTAACTTGTTCTTGAGCCAATGACAGATACATCGTCACTTTTCGCGAAGGCCGTGCTTGCTGCTGATGATACCGATTGATCGAGGTGATACGCGGAAATGTTTAATGATGTACAACTTCCTAGATATGAATGAACCCACTTCAAATGTCGTCTTGATTGAGATCACCAAAACCATCGCGAGCGTTTTCATCAAAGTATGGAAAGTTAGTCTTCGTGCTGCTCAGCTCGATCTCCAGTTCCTAGAACTAAAAAAAATGGAACTTGTTTTGAAATATCTACAAATCAATCTTAACCATCCGTCATGGCGACTCTTTCGAACGTCTGTTTGATCCTGTGTTCGTCCAACACACACCGGTTGCAGCTCAAACGTTTTGAACACCGGAAAGGAAAGATTCCGGATTTGACGAAAGCGCTTTTGATTGCTTCTGGTGAAAATGCTTTGTCCCTGAACTTTTCAAAGTTGATGAAATCACTGTTGCGCATTGTCTACGGTTTCCTGGGGATTTCTCGCCATCGCTCTTTATTCTGCTCTCCAGGCTG
>JPYR01001002.1:0-18434 GCA_000775305.1 Belgica antarctica
ACTTTAGCTTTAGGGTTTAAAAAAAAGTCTAAATTCAACCTCTGGTTGTAATCCTCAGCCCTGCTACAGAATAAATAACAATTCACTTTGGGAAACGAAAGCATGCTAAGAGATGATGACAGTGATCGAATTTCAGAAATAAGTCGTTAAAGAATTCATGCAGTTGTTGAACACCGAAGGCACCAGAAATTCCAATAGAAAGCTTAGCTGCAACAATTTACAAGTGACTGTCATGGACTCTGCCTGCAATCGATACTTTAGTTTCAAAATACCTTCGAGGTTTGCTTCATCCAGTAAAGTTGAATCGGTGAGCCAACATGAATGATTCATGACAATTAGTGTAGTCGGATAATTCAGGAGCAAAAACATTAAAAACACGTTGCAAAATGCCTGATGCATGTAATTGACGGCTTAGTTAATGGAAATTCCATTGAACGGCAATTTGGCTATGCAAACGTTGAAAAGAAGGTTATAACGGTTCGAAAACAGCAGAAACCTTCCGGTGGTGTCATAAATTCCAGTGAAAGCGAATACTTTTGCATTAATCATCACAGCTTTAACTTCTGTTTTTAAATAGCCAATGGTCAGCTGCCAATTATTGATGATGTCATTGCACAGTTTCCTGGGTAAAAACTTTAATAATTTGTGAGTTGAAATCATGTGCAGCGATAGACTTTTGCTTAGAATCTAACAATTTATAGCTTTTTTATGTTCAACAGTCATGAAAGCTTGAAAAAGTTACTTTAGAAGACAATTCCACAATTTTGAATAGAAAAGTTCTAATTGATTGATGTCACATGAAGGATTTCAAATTAATTTCCTGCGACGTCATAGCTCAAGTTCAGTTGATGAAAGATTTTAATATTCAGAATTTTCTGCTAAAGTGCACAAAATCACGAATTTTCTTACATTTTAATAAGAAATCAATTTCCACCCACGTCAAGGAAGCTTCAAAGTCTTTTTTGACTTGGTTGTGGGCTTTAAGTTCAGAACGACGACGGAAACTTCGCTTGAAGTGCTCATTAAGACGCTTCGCTTCATAATTCAGCCATCAACAAATTCAATACATATTTATGCTAATGCACGCAGATTATCTTGAACATGCTGAGATCTTCTTTGCGTTAGACTTCTGCTCAATTTAACAAATTTTATACTTTTGTTTTTCTTTTTCGAGGACTCTCTCGAAGCTCTCTGAAAGGAAAATTCCGCATCCTTCACATTTCGGATAAAAGTGGCATGGAAAACGAAAGAAACGATTTGGAATTTCTATTAATTTTGCGCCTATGTCGACTAAAGCTCTTTAAGGTTGAGAAAGTTTTATTTTTCTGCGTTCCTTTCGCCATGCTGATGTTGAATAATTTATCGCCTCGCAAGACATCACGGGAGAAAAGTAACTGCACACAAGTGAAGGCAAAACAAGAGATAGAAAGCAAAGGAGATTTTGAGCTTAAATTATGTTCTCGCATTTCCTTGTGCTTTGCTTTTTCGGCTTCTTCTCCACCTTTTATGTGCTTTTTTCTGTATCACAACAAAAAATAAAGTAAGACTCGTGTTCGCGCTAACTTTCAGCATAAAACTGTCGTTCTAAATGCTTCGGGGAACCAAACCAAGCAACGAGAGTTCCTAAAGTGGCAGCACTAAACGGTTTTTTGCATTCAAGGCTTACTAAGGCAATTGCGTTAGAAACTAATCAGATTAGCTCGTGTTTCCAAAATGCTTAATGAATTCAAAAACAACACCACTTAGATGAAAACCTTATCAAAACGGAAAAAACCACACGAGCTTTGTGAATTTATGAATGGTTCTCCAAAAGGTACTCTTGTGAAACGACATTCGACTTCTGGAATTATACGATTCAAAAGCAAGAGATCCAAACGAACATGAGAAAAATATTTCTTGAAGTTGAATTACTGGATAAAAACGTGTAAAATACGTGCAAAATAAAAGCTTCATCTATTTACTGATGAATATATTGCAATGAAAAGAAATGCAGACTTCAACATTTTATATTAGATTTCAGAGTTTTCTGTTGAAAGACGTATATGCCCTGTGGAAGATCTTCAATATTAAAGTACTTCATCACAAAGTTGTGCTCAGACAACCCTTGGTTTGAACAGTGTTGCCATAATCTGAACTTACAGAGCATCATTTAAAGTTTAAATTCAAAATGTCAACAATCTGTGATTTTTCAACTTAACTTCCTAACTTAAAACGAAATTCAGTTATTCACAGCTTAATTTTAACTTTACTGATCCGATTGCGTTCTTCTTCTTTGTCACATCAGATGTGAACATACCAAAGGCTTCAGAAACCATGCTTATTATTACTCGAGCATAAATTTTTGTTTACAGCGTTTTCAAAAGTCAAGGAAACAATTCATTGAATTGAGAAAAATATCTTTTTTGAAAATTTCATAAATGTACTGAAGCAAATACTTCATACAACTCTATTGAAAGATGAGCTGGCAAAACATTTTTAAAACATCACGATCTTACGGCTTGTAAAATACTCGGAATAATTAGCACTTTTAATGAATCTGCATATTTAGCTGAAGTTTTTCTTCTCACAAGTTCATTAAAAATTTTAATTTGCGAGTTGATAATGAGCGAATTTGATCTTGCGATGCTTTTGTTATTACTACAAAACTTTCCTTTCAACCGCTACGTCGTAAAAATTAAAATGAATTTTCTAGGGAGTGCTTTTGATAAAGTTTGAGGATAATTTTCATGAAGGAAATTCCAAGACGTAATCTTCTCGCCGCAAAAGCGCAACAATAAATTTACTCGTTTCTGCTCATTAACTACCTTTCAAAGTGAAACTTTGAACATCATTAAACAGCTGGTTAAAAGCTGTTGAGTTTAAAGAAACTTTAAAATGGCTTTTCAACTCTCACACTTCCTTCCGCACATTCAAGCCGTTTTGTTCTAAAACGGAAGCACTCCGGGCGCACTCACAACTGTGTACACCGTCATGCCGTGCAATTATGTTAGGCGAATAAGGAAATGTTGAAATGGAAAGCATTTCAGTAATGAGAAAAGGACAAAGTCTGGGTTGAATGTCTTGAAATTGAGCTAGTGAAAGGTTCGCAAAGTGATTTTGTAGGAATTGAATTATAAATGTAAAAACTAGTTGTTAAAAGTAAATCCAAATGAGACTCACATTGAGGTTGTAAAAATTTGTAAAATTCAAGGTTCTTGACAGTTCTGCAATTAGTTACTACTTCTGGGAGTTTCAAAATCGCAAAACTCCCATTTCAACAACAACAGAGAAATATAAAAACGATTTCTGCATGTTTTTTTGTCTTTCCAGCTTGCGACAACATTAATTTTTAAAGGCATCCTTAATTTTCCCCGTCTTTGCGTGTTTTTCATGGATTACTTTGCCGAACTTTTCCGTTCTTCTTTCTTGTAGCGTGTGTCGAGAAACGATAAAGTTTTAGCATGTTTATGATAATTTTTCGAGCAAGTAGAGGCATCGAGACTGAAGATACGCAATAATAAAAAGAATTCTCGTTTTGTAAATTAACAACCACTGTAGCACAACATGTTAACATACGAAATTTAATTCATCATGATGATTATAAGGTAGAATAAATGCGACACAACGGAGTGTGTTGATCAACGGAGAATGAAGAAAACATCCCGTAAATAATTCCTTGAAAATCTGCTGAATATTAAATCAGCCGAGATGGGAAGACGAGAGCAGACATGGAACTTCCGAGACGAAAATTAAATAAACTTCTGCAAGCGTCTCCAATCGTAACGGGAAAGTTCGTCTCGATGTAAAGAAAACATGGAGAAATTCGTACTAAATCACATTTAATAAATTCCCTACGTGCAAATTTCATGTGATTCCATAAAGTTGTTACGGCAAATTGAGTGAATATTAAAACATATTTCTCCTACGAGAGCGCGCCAAGGTGAGCAGAAACTTGGTAAATTAGATGCGAAAGCATGAAAACGCTAAAATAATAAAAATATCAAGAATGCGGAGCAAATTTCAGCCTCTGAACCATCTAAGCATCTCTCCCTGTACGCCAATCTACCTTGAACTGCTTTGCACCGCCTCTCTGATAAAATAGACAGTGATTTAGTGTGAGCGCTCGTCTTTCAAACGAATTTATTCTCTCTGCTTAAAACATTGAAAGTGTTCAAAAAGTTTCCGTGGGTGGCAGCGAATAAACCGAGCGTGAACACGGCAAAAATGAAACTTTTGGCCCTTTTATTTCAATCAGTGATATGGGTCTAATTAAATGTAAATGTCATGAAAAAAGCATTACAGTAAAAGAACAGTTAAAGATCATAGTCATCGCATAGACAACTGGGGAAAAGTAGATTGATAGTGACGAGTGAACTGAAAGCGTTTAAATTTCTTTTGCCGAAGCTTTATTTGGCTACAGTTTGCTTGAGCTTTTTAATTTGAAATTTGCTAAAGCTTTCTAGCTAAAGCTTGCTAAAACTTCAAATTTAAAATTTGTGTCTGTTTTTTGTTTAAACTGCTAAATTTATCATTTATGCTTTCTTATTTAAGCTTTCTGTTAAAATTCTTCCATATTTGCAATTATGCCAAAAGCTTTCGGCTTGAACTTAATAGTAGCATCTAGTTTTAACATGCTGTTAGGTTTTTCTATACATGTATAGCTTTGTTGGAATTTACAACTGAAGATTGTAATAGTTACTAGACGTTATTAGACGTTAAAAAAAAACATTTTATACGCGTTATAAATAACTTTAAGCGAAGTCTACCTTTCTTAATCTAGTCGCATGAAGATAACAAAACGTTGTCGTGATAACAATTTCACTGTCCGTGAATTTGACGATCAAAGCGAAGTACTGTCGTAGACCAAACGACCTTCGCATCTCCCTTTGTTCATCATTGAACATTCTTTAATGTTTTCGGCATTAGACTTGCAATTACGTGACACATTCTACTAATTTTCCTCAAGTGACTTTTTCCTTCATTTATTTCCGCATTTCGCAGACGACAGAGAATTTTTGATGAGCGGCAGGCATGATGACGCTTTCTTTTCTGTCGTTATCGTCAAATAAAAAAATCATTTTGCTATGAACAAATAAATGATTTTACTCCATTTTATGTCTATCTCTTGATAAACAATGTAAACGACATAGAAAAAATGAAATAAAATATTTTGCCTTTCAACTCATTCATAACGTTATAGGATAATTGAAAAATATTTCTTTCTGCCATCTTGGATTGTATGTACGAATGTATGTATGTATGTTGTGAAATAGAACACATTTGTCAAAGTTATTCAGCCATAGAAATCAAATAAGGCACAAACATTGAATTCACAAGCTGTCAAACAACTTTTGTATGGCAACATAGGATCATTGCTTATAAAGATTAAGAATGTAGTAACGGATGTTTCTGTTGATATATAAAAAGTCTACAATGTATTCACAATTGTTGAACATTTGAAATTTGTATGAAGATGGTTGCAGCAATTATTGAATTTCAATGGTAAAACATAATCTAATCATATGGCGTGGGAAAATTATTTTATTTATTTTATCATAAAATAATGGTGAAGCAACTTTTCCGCAAACCATACTGAACAAAACATAAACAATGTCGGTCGAAACTCGATCGTTTATTGAACATTGTTCAAATTATTGTCGGGTTAAGAAAATTTGAATCCTACTTTTAATTTGTTCCGTTTTGATTGAAATCTAAGTCACGTTTTAGTGAACAAAACTCTTATGTCTTTACAATCATTTGTCTTGAACCCAATAAAGAACTTCAAACCTTTTCGCTGTTTCAACTCATGACCAAACAAATGCGACAAAGGATGAACCCAACAAAATCCCATTTCCCGGAATGATTTACCACAGTTTAGATGTTTTTGTTTGTATTATATCATTGACTTAAGACTAAGCCAGTTTAAGAGAGATGAAATATATCAATTTTGGATGATTTATGGTGGGAATAGAAGTAAATCTGGTTAGAACCAGTCATGTCACGATTCCCATAGACGTAAACATTCTTCACTGTCGTGACAATATTTCAAACGGCCGTTGAAGTCAACTTTATTGATCTCGAAGGATTTGATAGTTTATCAACGTCTTCAAGGGCGTTTGAACACCTGACACATCTTCGAAGCAAATTTCGTCACGTTCAAATTTGTAAACGTGATGATTTGTGGTGTTTGCTTGATAAAGTGTCATTAGGGACCTGCTTTAAACTGCTGGCTTTGCAGATCCCCTCCCAATCAAGCTCGTTATCTTGGCATTTCTAATTAGAAGTCCCAAGAAGCACTTGAAAATTTAATCAAAATTATTTACACCTAAGAGTGTCGAAACAATTTCGTTGACTCAAAAGCTTGCCTTTCATTGCTACAAATCCCTCGAAGCCCTAGAAATGACAATAAAGCACTTTTCACATCCTAATCACAGCTTCTGTTTGAATCAAACAATGAAAATTTAATTCAAAAGATTGAAAACATTTCTGCAACAATTCCACTCCATAGAATTCTGTTTCGCACCCACATCACATCGCTGGCATAATTTGCGACTGTCTGTGTCAACAATTAAATTTAATCACTTAATTCAAAAATTGTGCGGAAAGTTCTTTAAGTTATGTGCCATAATTCCATTCCATCCTTCATCTCGCTTTCTCAAACGTCATTAAATGAAATATTTTCGTTATGAGCGAAAATTGTTTGCCTTTTTATCGTCTTCTCGTTTTATTGAAGCCAAGGAGATGAATCCCGGGAGTCAAGGCACAAGCATTCCTCAAGCCTCAAACATTTATTTTCTTTATGCTAATTTAGAGCTTTCGAGGTTTTCCGAGGTTTTTCCCAGCTTCGAAAAGGGGACTAAGAATTGTTGACCTTTTGGGGTTTCGTGGAGTTTAATTTTTGATATGCGGTGGCTGGTTCAGTTTTCCCTTTTATGAAGACGCTTAAATCAATTTTCGGTATTTTTTGTTGCTTCTTATCTGACCCTCGAGGGATGAAGCGGAAGAAAAATAATTTTTTAAGAACGCTGTACGAAAGCCATAAATCTCGCCTAATGGCATCCGAACAAGCTCAGTTTTTTATTGCACGGAAGCATTTCTCGTAAAATATTATCAACTTTTTCTCGCACCGATTTATTGTTGTCAGTTTGGGGATATGGCAGCGATAAGAAGCAGACATGACACTAAAACAAAGCTAATTCTCGTCTCTCCATCAAAAGCTACTCGAATCGAGTAAATTTATGAAGTTTCCTTCCAAGCTAACTTTTCTGTTTTTTTTTTATCTTCGACAGAACTAAACACGTCAGTTTTGCACGTTCTCTTACACTCGCCTCATTTGATGATGCAATTGGCATGCGTAACGGTGGCAGTCGGATGTTCAACGCTCGAAGTCAGGAAAGATTGATTGGTGGAAAGAAATCAACCTTAACAATCACTCAGCAGCCACCACAGATTCAACAAATGCCGCAAATAATCCAAATGCAAACAATTCTGCAAAAACCACTGCTGCATCAAACATTTTCACAGCCACCGCTTTCCATGCCGCCGATGAATCAACAGTCTTTCGAAGCTCACAGCATCGAGAAGCAAAAGCGTAATGTGATGAAAACGCAAGCGACACAGACGGAAGTGTGCCTTGCAAGGAAACCAAACACGCCGAACACTTTGTCGCTAAGTCCGAGAACGGTAAACAGGGTGAGTTACGACGGCATGCCGTCTCTGAGTGAAAATTAATTGTAGACCTTAGATTTCAATTTAAATTACTCTCGGGTTGCTTGAAGCGTCATCAATCTGTTCTTTGACTGCACGAGACTGCGCTTTTCCTGCTTCTCTGTAATCCATGGAAAAACTTTCCGTTCACAACCGCAAATTGCTGCACGAATGGAAACAATCTCGTTAAATGAATTAAAAAACATGAACAAACAAATCAGTCACCAGCTCGTTCTTTTTTTGCATCCTTCAATTCGTCGGAAAAGACGGAAATAGTGCTGGAAAATTAATTAAAAACAATTTACTGTGTCATGGGTGGATAAAAATGTCTCAGCGCTTTAAGTTATGACAGTCGATAAAAACACCATCTTGCAGATCATAAGCTTCAAGCCCCATTAAAAACAAGTCTCCAGAGAATGCTGCGCTGCGCATCAATATATGAGCGGAAAATATGGAAACTTTGTATGAAACTTGTAGCAAGGGTATCTGAAAGGGAAAAAGCATAAATAATTGTAACTGGAGAATGCAAAAAGCTTTTCGGGGTGTACTACACTTAACTCTAAGTTAAGTCTTTGGCCATCAAGTTTTTGGCAACTCAAGAAAATCTTTGCTTTGTAATTCTTCTTCAAAATTCTGACATCACGTGAAATTCTGAAGTAACCAGTTTCGTTTCAAAATTGTAAACTTTTCAAGTCTATGGCAAGGTTCAACTTCTTCACGCTGCATCAACAACGTTCAACAACGCTGCATCTTTCTGGGATTTTTGCTTAAATGAAACGGACCAGTTGCTGAGATGCCTTGATTAAACCATTTGTCTTAGAATTAAATCAGTAACACACGAAGTAGATCAAAACTAACTTTAAAAGTAGATTTTAATAAAATAATTAAACGATTTTGATCAGAACTTGTGGGTCGACATAACAAATCAAGGAAAATACTTTCAAAGCAGAATAAAAAATCCCGTTCTAGAATTTCTACAACTCGAATTTATTGCTGCAGTTCATTTTTATCGACCTTGCAGCACAACGTATGAAGCCCAACCCTGCCTTCATATGACCTGCTAACATTAAACTTTCAAAGGCTTGTTCTCCTCCTTGTGTTTGTGTCATAAAGAAAAGTAGGGAAGCAAGTCGAGGCACTTTAGGTTTAATTAGCAACGATACAATTAAGTTCCTTCCAATGTTTCTTTGTTCTGTGCAGCGTGAATGCTAACAATGGAACCATAAGAACGGAAACTGTGCGGCAAAAAGACAATTTTGAACGTATTTTCCGTTTCAAGGATACATTCATCCAAGGATCATCATAAAAGCGTCGGGGAGACGGAATGTAAAACTTTATCAATGGAAAGTTTTCTCTCCGACAAAATACCAAACGACGGCATGAATGGGCGCTCCTTATTGAATTAAAAATGAAAATTTTAAACAACAGCAATTTGAAGCTTATTGCAAACTTTTTCATTTTCGCCCATTTGTGTGGAATTTTATTCGCTTCGGAAATGGTTTTTGCAGCCAGATACGAGCAGAGAATTCAGAAAAGAAGAAAATGGGAGAAAAACTAGACATTTTGCGGAATAAAAATGTCTTTTGTTGCCCCTAATTCAAATGAACTCGAGTTTGAGCTTTAATGCCAGCTGCTTTACTGTTCTCGGGCGCAAAAAGACAGCAGCGACGAGAGCAGCAAAAGGCAAAGAGCGTCAACCCTCCACCGCCGCCCTGTCCCGAAGCAAAATAAACAAATTCAAATTCCGAAGCATTGAATTACTTTGTTTCAGTTTGTTTACTCACTGAAGCATCCGAATGGTGAATTAAGGGAGATTTTTTCGTCGTTTTCTGAATTGGGACGAAATCTGAGAGCTGCTGAATATTTGCCTTGTCTGTAATATGGCGATAAACATTATGCTCAAGATCCGTGAAACTTTAAGCGATTAAACCGATTATTACGTCATTTGTACATGAAACTCTTGCTGCTGGCCGTTTAATACGTCAGAATAGTTCGTGTAATCACTTGAAATCGTAAATTGAATCTCGTTTCGGACAATTTATGTGCACATAACTTTATTTTGAGGGTTGCTACAGGGGTGTCAATGAAAACTTTCTTAGTTTATGGCCCAGGCTGACCTTCCTTGCCAGTTGAAGAGTGAAATATTTCGGAAACAGCCAACCCCTGAACTTACCGAAGCGATATAATTTGTTGTCCGAATGGTAACCAAAAGTCACCGGACAGAAAGTCGCTTTACGACTTCGGTCACAAGAACTCCAGTTGAAAATAGCACAGAAAAGTTTGAGAAAGTTTTGCTTGCCGAATGTTTTTTCGTCTCATAAGTTCATAAAAAGTTTTCGTCGTTTGACAAGAAGCCCGAGAAAAAGTTCTTTTTGTTCCCAAGTTTGTCGGCACTAAACATCATTTTATTGATTTTGCCTGTTTTTGTTCATCTGCTGTATTAATGTTGCCCATGTCACTTAATGCTTAATCTTAAAGCACTTTTCAAAATATGTCGTGAATGTTATGACGATGATATGACTAAGTCGGCGGTTGGGGATCAATAAAAACTCAAATTTTATAGACGCACCGAAGCAAAAACGTTTTCAAATTGAACGGAAAAGCATTTTGCATAAATAAAAATTGTTCTGGGCCGTGGTGGGAGCAATATTGCTTGACACATTTGCATTTTGGAGCTTCCGTACAGTGTCGAGAAGAATTCTAGAACAAGTTTTTTTTTAGAAAAAGAAAACAGTCATCGAATTTGAATTCAGAATCCGAACCTCAAGAGCTTTTCAAAAGTTAAATGCGTTTTTGTCTACCTTTCCCAACTCTGTTGCTTTGCTTGCTTAAGAAGCTTCTTGTTCTATTGGAACACAACGTGAGATCCAAGTCATCATATTCGATATATGAATAAAATATAAAAGTATGGATGGTGGCAATGGAGAAGCGGTAACGCATCCAGAATGAGAGAATTTCGCAAATAAAATTCCACTTAAACGCTCAAAATTGCGTGGTTGATTCAATTTATTCGCACTCCATGTGCGGGTCGATTGCTGCTCTAAAGGAAGTCATAACAGCAAAAAAAATCGTTTATTTTCCCATCTTTGCTGGTACAACTCCCCGCTTCCGACTCCGT
This sequence comes from Belgica antarctica, assembly GCA_000775305.1. Classification (NCBI taxonomy): domain Eukaryota; kingdom Metazoa; phylum Arthropoda; class Insecta; order Diptera; family Chironomidae; genus Belgica; species Belgica antarctica. The sequence goes on from JPYR01001002.1 coordinate 10,805, forward strand.
CATAATCTAGGGAATTTAATAGTGCCTTCTTAATAAGACATCTGATGTTTACGCTTGTCGGCGTTTCGATTTTATGCTGGAACATTTCCTGCGAGAATGTATGCTTCCTCAGAGGGAAGTTTTCACCCATGCGTTCAACGACACAGAATGTGCCAGTGTTTTAACAAGACGTCGTCATGAAGCTAAATATTTGAAGAGGTAACAACATTCAACTGCGTATTTTCAAATTGCGTTTCTTTTCGACGAAAAGAGAGTTTTTATTGCCACGGTGAGTAGCATGGACCGCAAACTCCAGCACGGGGGGGTGAAAAGTGTGGGAAACAAAGAAAAATCCAACAATGTGGCTGTCATAAAAAGCGATAAGGGCTATTTTGTGGCTTTATGAGTAGAATAAGAACTTGTTACAGCTCAAACATCGTGCTTTTTATGGAAATTGTGTCTTCGGGATATTGGATTTGTGTGTTTATCTTAATCTAACGGCTAAATTAAGAGCTCTCGCAGGCAGCACTGCTAGTTGTCATGGAGTTTTGTGTTTGAATTTGAGCAGCAGCCATTTCTGTGCCTAAACAACTCAAAAGCGAGCAAACAAACCAAATGTTTGAAAATTTTCACAATTGGCCTCATCAGTGAAGCCATCGCCCGGGCTTCTTGAACTTCTTAACTTTTATTTTTCCTTCTTTTTTCCGCTCGTGTTGAGTGACAAGGGTCGAAGCATAATTCGGTACACTGAGTGCTCTCATCCCAAATTATATCACGTAATGAGCCAATTTCTCATGTTCCGACGTCTCAGCTGACGCGGCAAAGAAAGTTCATCGTGGCAATCATGATGTACAAGTGATTCCGTTCACCTCTAATAGCAGCGTAAAAACATACACAATTGAATTCATAAATTTTATATTATATTCTCGTGTTCTTCGGATCAGCACCAGTCACAGATCCAAGAGATAATTCGATGACATTAATTTCTCACAGTCGCCGCAAAAATGAAGAAATGTGCACAAAGTATGTTGTGACTTTGCGATAGCAGGGAGAAATAAAATATTCATTTTCATATGGTAGATTTATGTGACCATAAAAAATTTACATAATGCTTCAGATTTTTTGCCTTCCCTCCCCCGGCTTTTGTGCCTTTTACTGCGTTCACTCAGATTGTCTGGGAACTGAACCGTATTATTTTGCGATGAAAGCTTTATAAAAAATGCTATTTAATATCGTATTCCTCGAATGCCAGCGAGAAACTTGCTGTAAAAAGCTGAGAAAAGGGAAGCCGCAGCAGCAGCCTCGATGTGATGAAAGAATCATAAATAGTTTCTCATAAATTATAAAATCTGCATCTTTTGTAGACTTTAATTTATGCTCGTTTATCTTGTTACAAATTCATGGGAGAGCGGTTGCCACTGCCGTGACTGTGTTAATTACTTTGGCGACTTATGACGCTGTTATTTACACTTGCTTCATGTTTCATATCTGTTTCATGCCACGACACGGTCTTCCCGATGGAAAAAAAGTGGAATAATAAAGCTTTTGGTAAAATATCATTGTAGATTTTAAAATAATAATTTTATGACGAATTAACAGACAAATATAAATTCAGAACGCAGTTGAATAAAGTGAAACCTGTTTGTTAATGAATGAACCTTTGGATTTCCAATGAAATGTGAAACTCGATGTCAATATCTGCCAATCTCTTGATTACACTTTGTGTTCGTCGAAAACTATAAATAAAACAGCAAACATATTTAACTAACATAATTAATATTCGTTCATAAAAATATCGATTTCACTCAGTAAAGCCATAAAAATTCATCACAATTAACAAAGACTTAAAAAATCTCAAATTACAGTTTCTTGACTCACTGACCTTGTATCAGCAATCAATCAAGTCTGAATGACCGCACTTAGCAAAGGCTTCATTGCTGTCAGCTCAAGACTTCAAGAAAGGTGCAAAATTATCTCAACTTTCATCCTTTCGCTTAATCCCAGCATTTTCATAGACGACATAAATAAATCAGAAAGCTTAACCGGGATTATGCAGATTTCTGTCGGGTCGGTTGGTAATTAAAAAATAAAAAAACGTTGCAATTATGAATGTAGTTTTTCATTAAACAGATTAAAGCGCTGACCGCAGACAGACCTGCAGGTGTCACATCCAGCAGAAAAAAAAGGATAAAGTTCTCGAAAACTGTTTTCATAAACTTCGTAAGCTGTTGAGAAATTTGAGAAGCGTTTAAACTTTCAATGGGACAAGCTGTTTAGTTGGCGAACTTTCACCCTTCCTGTCATTTGTTCTAAACTTTAATATTTCCTTTTAGATTGGAAAAGTTTCATCTTGACCAAAAATCGATGGCATTAGTCACATGCAGGCAGGCAGACATTGCATGAAAGTTTCATCATCCAGTTTGTTTATCTTTTGATTTGGAACCAGCAATGTTAAACGAGAATCTTTGGTTAACTGAGTTGTATGCTGATGGCAATCAGAGAGAACTATGAAAACAAAGTTTCGAAACTTTTCACTTATCCAAAATGCTTTTAAAGTGGTTAACAAGCTAAAATGTTGAAAAGTTTTCTCAAATATTGAAACACTTCGGGGAATTCATCAGGAACTGCTTTGTTCACGAATAAGCAGCGAGAAATAATAAAAAAGATCCTAAAACTGTTTTCAAGTCCGGTCTTGTACAAACTAGTCGCTGAATGTGTCTTTAAAATTTCAAAAGGAAATGAAAGCTTTTATAGCAGCACTTCAAAAGGATCCACCAACGTTTGCTTCCTTTTTTCTATCTGATGCTGCCCCATTTTTCATGTATTTTTTTAAACAGTGGATTGTAACAAAAAATTTCTAGCGAAGTTCAAACGAACTCAGGCGACATTGCTCACAATATTTGTTCTGTCAGGTATAGAATTAATTCTACAACATTTCACGAGGGAAATCAAGAGTTTTATTGCTTTGTCAAGCTGAATGGAATATTTTCATTGTAAAAAGACGTTGAACAAGTACTTTCCGCCGTTTGTTTGGGGAACAAAACGACCAGTAAAGTCCAGACGTAAAAAGAATTTTTAAGGAGAAGCAAATGAACCGTCTCATTTGAAGCAATTTATATCACTGTCTTGTACATCCGCTCAATCATAAAGAATCGTGATCGTAAAACTTCCAGAAACGAGACTCTCAAACGTAGTCTCATTCGCCGCAATCATTGTTAGTCGGAGTTTTGTGACAATTTAAACTTTTCTAGGGTTTTGCACAATGAAGCTTTCAGGTGGCATCATGTTCACGTCACTTCTAAGAACATAAACTGCAAATCCAAATTGTCGTTTCGTTTTTTTTCTATTTTCCAATGAAATCCTCGTTTCTTGTGACACAGCAGATGAAGTGAATAAATGGATTTCTAGATCTCCGACAACATCTGCTTCCAAAAGTTCTGTTTTCATATTTTTCTATCATAGTCTTCGTTATGAAACGGAGATGCGGAGAAAAGCGAGCGCAGATAAGCAAGCATTCATGAAATTTCCAATTCGAATTCAATGCACTTTTTATCCTGTAAAGCTTCTTCATCAATTGATGATGTTGTGGTGACCGAGAATATTGTTTGCTTTTGTATTTCACTCTCCGTTGAACTTCGCTTAAGGCAAAGCTTTACATTCCCGACTTCTTTCTTTCTCCATTCTTTGTATCTCCAGGTTAGAATGGTATCTCAAGGTGCTCAAACGAACGGAATGAACGGCAAGAAGCTGACAAAAAGCTACTCGGAAATGGGTGGTGGAATTGACGCTGGTTGTCAGTACGAGGACGAAAAGGGGTGAGTTAAAGTGGCTTTTGAGTTATTCCCTTTGAATTGGCAACATTTTTCATACTCCTTTCCTTTCTCTTCCCTCCCAACCATCAACACGACACTCTCGCATCAAACATCAGCCCATACGATCACGACTTTCTCTATCGTACACAATCAGAAGATTCACCCAAATCACCTTTAGACATGTCATACATTAAACCGTCAAGCGGGTACATGATGACCACCGCCGAAATTCATTCACGAACATCATCTCGTCAAAGTCAATTAGAGACGTCGCGTAGCGACACCATGTCAACCGACAATTTCTTCATTGATTCATATCATTCACATGACAGTGCCAACACGTATCGTTCAGGCGACATGAATTTTTCCAAATCAGCTTATGATAACAGTAGTTCCATGAATTCTCAAGATAACCTTATGATTCCAAGGCGCGCCAGTCACACGTTGCAGACCGAGCCCATCTTCATCGGGCGCAACGAGCTTGAACAGATGCGAGTTCCGCGCAGCGGGCAAAACGCTCATGAATTCGAGTCGCACAGTTTACCGCGACGCACGTGCATCCATCACAATAGCGAGGAATATCATACGCACAGTTTACCGCGTCGCGAACATCATCACCATTATGTGCATGAACACAACGACGTGAAAATGTCTAACGGCAACATTCCCGAGCAGATGATGGCAGCTGACGGCAGCGGCAAACGTCGACTGTCAGTCTCCTACCAAGATGCCCAGCACTCCTATGTGAATGTCGTGTCTGACGGCTACTCTCTGTCTCGTCGAAGTTCCACGCACCTTCCGCATCAGCAGGTTCCGTCACTGGCAATGAACTTACAAGCCCATCATCACGCCCACCACCCACCACCACCCATTCAACAGCAACAAGTAGTATCACCAACCGAAGAACTGTGTTCAACCTGTTCGTCCGAGACGGAATCCAGCTCGGAAGAAGGCGAGACTGGCAGCGAGACCGAGTGCGATGATGACGAAGAAAAAGAGATTTTTATTGATTTCAAGCCTCGTATGTCGCCCACACCAAGCACACCCGGCGTGACCGGCAAGAAGAAAATGCGACTGGTAAAAGCCATGTCAGAGGGCGAAATTCTTCTCGAGGATAATGGAAAAAGTAAACAAATGCCAATCCATTCGGCGAGCGACGAAGATTTAGCACAGCCGCCCACAGACTATTCGAAAAAGCACCACGACTACGCCGGTACACCCATTCGTGATGAAGATATTTTTAAGGCTGATAACGTTTTAAACGCGGCACCTGACGCCAGTACAATTGCCAATAGATACACCCGAGAGGCGTTTAGAAAGCGCTCTGTCAGCTTAGAAGATCCGTTGGCAGACATGGAGACGACGAAAAAATCGAGCAGACACTTAAAGGCGAATGGCTCGTCGCCGGGGTCGCCTGACGGTGGTAAATCTTCGTTTGCCTCGAGCGACGATGTCACGCGTGAACATTCCGAAGGCCACTGGAATGAATCGCAGACGACAGTTTTGCCACAACCGCCAAGGTGAGATAATTGACGCCCGCATTACGCCTAACACGAACTAAATGCGATCGTTTTATTTTATCTCCTGGATTAGCCCACCCGATTTTAGTTCCCATCTGACGTCGGCAAGAAGACGAAAGCATCTTCTTCACCAGCAGCGCAGTTCCCTCGACATTGAAGCCATCGATGTCGAGGACATGGCGGATCAGGTGAGAGATGACGCAAAAAGAATTATTCAATCATAAAAACGATAACAATTGATTGCGATTCAAATTGATTCCATTATATCGTTCCTCGAGAATTTCTTTCTGCGTGCGGGCGTGACAAGATTTATGAGAATTTATGTGTGAGTGGGATGCTGATTAAGCTTATTGAATCATCCGGATTGTCGACGATGATGACGCAGTCTTGTTCAGAATGCAAATGACGGAGAAAATGAGATAATTGAATGGAAAATTATAAAAATTCAATTACATAGCCTCAGGGTTATTTTGAAATCTTAAAGTCAACAAGGCGTCCGACAAATCTTGACTAAGAAAACGATTTTCACAAGACAAAGACAGATTAAGATTGACATTCAGATTAAAGTCAAAGAAATCAACATTTTTGGCAACATTCTGCCACGTGCATTTCCGAAGATTTCAATCATTCAAACTTCACTTCTGTCTTTGATACTTCTGTCCTTAACAAATTTGAGGAAAGTTTTGTTAATGCAGATCTCAGTTTGTCGAGTGCAAAACAGTTATTGGATTCCGACTATAAGATTAGTTAACGATACAGACAATTCGACAATGTCTAACTAATATTTTCGTAAAAAGTCTTTATTTTTGAGTAAACAATAAAAACAAAATTCCGACATTCGAGAAATCGTAAAAGACGTGTCTAATAGTCATGTCTTTTATTTGTCTATTAGACAAGTATTCGACACGTCCGTACCCTGGTGCAAAAACTTTTCAGCGAGAATTTTTTTTTTCTCCACCCATTTTCCACGGATTGTTTGAAGAACATCAATTCAAAGGAAATTGCTAATAAATCGATTATAAAGAGTTCAATTTCCCAGCTTGTAAAGAACCTCAACGTGCAGCCAGACATGATAAATTACCTTTTTATATTCAATCTCTGGTTTTTTGTTGATTCTTGCTTGAAAGGAAATTTACAATTTGTGTCTGGCTACTTCATAAAAACAACCAGCCACGAAAGACTCAGCATGTTTGGAAACGATTTATGAAGTACAGTGAAGTCTGTGTTAGTCTTTACACCGAGCAGAACTTAAAGCTTAAAGTGTTCTGGGTTAGGAAGTTTTGAATTTGCACAAAAAAGCTTTGGTATAGAAACTAGTTATTGATAAGTGGAGCTTCTTTGAACATTAAAGACTTTTTCCAGTTTACCAAGTATCCAGACAAATTGCGCTGCATTTTCTTTAAATGACTACTTCACCATGCTCTTGCAATCGAAAAGCTCAACTTTTTTAGTAATTACTAGTAACTATTGTACCGCTTACTCCACCTTAGCCTCAAGTGGTCCTTGAAGAAACCAAGAAAGACAAGCAAAAAGACAACCAAGATGAAGAAAAATTGGAGAAAAACTGTTGCAAAAGAAATATGAAATCCATTGTGAAGGTTTCTTGAAAAATTAATGGTTTGGATCAATCTATCTTGAGAGTCTCGAGCTGTGTTGAGATTTTCCCCAGATTTTCCTGTCTCTTCAATTGGCACCTTGTGATGCATCCTTTTGCTGAAAGAGTTTTCAATCTAAGAACGCAGGCATCAATCAAAAGTTTCCCTTTTCATGAACGCATAAAAGAGAGAAAATAATACGTTTGGGAATGTTTCGTGCTGAGTCAAACATCGCATATGAACGAAGAAAAATTCTCTTCTATCTCAAGTTTCACTAAATCAGCAAACATAAATGTATCATCAAGACAAACCCAAAAAAGCACAGCAGCAAGATTTGTGTATCTAGCGTTTATCACTCGAGAGAATCAGACTGAAAACTGCATGAAAGGCACGTTTAGATTATCGTTGTGTCGGTAAAGAATCGAATTTTGGTGAAATGTGCACTTTGGTGTTCATGATTTGAAACCTCATAAGGAGATGACGTGCTAGATCGGCGAATGGAAAATCGAGTCTACGTCACTTTGAAAGGATTCAATGATTCATTTGATTGAAAGAAGGTTTTTTGCGATATTGGTTCCCAAGAAACTTGGATTTTCGCAGAATCCCTAGCAAAAACCATTTTCTTTTGAACTTTCTGGAAAGTTCTGCCACAGTTTGATTTTAAAAAAAATTGAAGTGACGAAGCTTTGAAAAGACGGAGCTGTGTAAACTTTTGAAACGAACT
>JPYR01001003.1:6089-19340 GCA_000775305.1 Belgica antarctica
TGCAGCGAGAAGAATTGTGCACAACGCAAATCCCTTTGTTTTCGCTCAAAGACTTGATTCATTAAGCTTGTTTTCAACATGAAACTTGTTTCCACAAGCTTCCACTTTTTGTGCGAGATAATTTCCGTTTTATGTCTGTTTACAAACCAGATATACATTTCAACAAGCAAATTTAATTTTGGTATCTTGTACTGTTGCATAATTTGCATAAAATTAAATGAATTTTTCGTGTTTGTCTCAACTTGTTTTACAACATTTAAGTTTTAAGCTTAAATTGCATTTTCCAATTCAGAATTGAACGCTTGCAAGCATTCTGCGAAAAAATGCATTTAAAGTCTATTTTATGCTTCAGGTTTTGTTCTACATTCGTATATTTTTGAAGGTCTGGCGTCGAAGTCGTTGCTCATTGCAACCTCTTCGACCACAGCCGCAGCTGCTTCAGCTATTCACCCTGGTGTTTTTGGCCCTGAAACTGACTTAAGCCATAACCTTAAAAAGAATGACACAATTACCTAAGCCTAATTAGGAAAGAGGAAAGAATTTGAACATAAATGGCAGACACTGCAATGCTATACACATAGATAGACTAATAAGCATCCAACAAAAGGCACACTGCTTCGTCATCAAGTGATGACAAAGGAGAGGCCTGACAAGACCATAGGTCTTAAGGTGTAAGGTGAAGGCCAAGGAGCTGCGCTCCTTTGGCTCTCCACCATCTCTATCTGATGATGATGATGATGTATATTTTTGATGCAAGCTGCTTATATAGAACTTTTATAGAAAAGTTTCAAAAACATATTTGGAAAATTGATATTATTATTTTTCAGATGAAAAATTATGAAGAATTCACGAGGGAATAATGAAAATCTACGAACTTTCCGCAATCTAGTGTGATTTGTTTTGTTTGCCTTAAACAACTGTATGGTTGATACGGATTGTTTGAAGGATTCAGACTTTGAAAGGAAATTTCAACAACTAAAATGTTGTGATATGCGTAACATTGTTAAATACACTCAATGTATGTACTTGTGAACTTGTTTTGTTGAAGAACTTTTCAACTGTTTTTGGCCTTGAATGAGAATGGTTTTGATAAATCTTCGTCCTACAACTCAAGTTTTATATAATAAGAAGGTCATTGATACATAGCATCTTTCTTTAATCAGATTTATGTACAGTTTTCACAAAGTCTAACACATTTTCAGGTTGTTTCAGTCATAAAAATCAATTTTACAGACCTCAACTTTCAGTTAAAAATTCCTTGTTTAAGATTATAGAATTCAACAACTTTTGAAAACAATTTCCACAAAAAACACGCACAAAGTCGCTTCAATAATTAATTTCAAAAGTTATCTTTGTCACTGCTGCATAAATAATATTTCCGTGGAAAAAGTTTAAGTCACGGAGATTGAATGACAACAAAAAACGCTGGAAATTTAAAACTTCTCTCTTGCATCACGATCTTTCTAAAAGAGGTAATAACGAGGTGGCAAAGATTTCTGCGCTGAATGGAGATAAAATGCAAGGCTTAAACAGCAATTTATAAAAGCTTCGAGATTAGCTGATACATGCTTTCCACATCCTGCATTTGGCTTCCATCGTCGTTTACTGCTAATGTTAATTTTGTGTTCCTGATAATGGGCTGTGCTTGAGGGAAGAATTATTAAACAGCCAGCAGATAGGCAGAATAAAAAACAGCGCAATTGTCGTTAAATCAGAACATTATGCACAATGTTTAAACTCACAGTTGCGACTTATACTCCGCAACGAAATAAATCCAGAATTTTTTTAATCAAATTAATTTCTTCATAAAGTCCTAAAACATTGAAGAGAGTGAAATATATGGAGGGTCACACTCAAGCGGCAGTAAAAATGAAATTATGATAATGACTTTCTACCCCTCGGATATGGTTGAGATGTTTGAATTATTGCAACGAAGTTCCGCTTTTATGTGATACTTCAGAAATCAGCAGGAGAGTTTCCAAGAAGACGTTAAGGAAGTCGTGCTTCTGCGGTGGAGAAGTGATTTAATAAAAATAATGGAAATTATTAATAGATAATTAGGTAATTTCTGAGCAACCAGCATACGGGTTTAGTGGCAAACAATTTTAAGATTTTGCGGTTTGGATTTTATCGCTTTTGAACGCTGTTACAACATTTTCAGCATTGCATGTGCAGAATTTCTCACATCGAAGCTATAAATTGGGGGATTTTACAGTCTAGCAACTAGAGAAAGTCGATTGTATATTTTAACATATTTATGAGTTTTTAAAATTGAAACGTTTATTTTAAGGAAGTTACTATTCGTCCATTTTAAATGTCAACTTGGCATAGTTCAAAATGACACATAGATTTGGTAATAGACTGTACATGAAATCCGATATTTACGCTGTCAAATGTTGCACAATTCATTGCATGTCTTCAAAATGCAGGGAAATTCATCTGGGAGTGCAGCGAGCAAAGGGAAATTTAAATATTTGATTTCCACTAGGCGATAAGACGGAAACTAATCGAGTTTTTGACATATCAACTTTTTACCATTATTTGTTCGCTTTCGAATGTTGCCGGAAGATGATTTTGTATTAAATTTTGCTGTACTTTCTCCGTCGTCTCCCTCTTGATCAACTGTCGAGGGTTGATTAACAAAAAACGACGAATTTTTTGATGTAATTGCATGTCATGGTCGCGTTTAGGCGATGATAAACTCAACTAGATAGCTGTAAATCTGGGTATATTTGATAGCAGCAGTAAGCTGATGAGTCATCGAGTCAATTTACAAAATGAACCAGCACAGTTTTCGTAGAATTTATGGGCGAACCTCGAAAGAAAGTTTGATTTAATACGAAGTTTCTCGTTGCCAACGCTTCGCGTCGCACGTTAAGCAATCGTTGCCTTCCGCAAAGTGTCAGAGATAACAAGCATTATTCATGCCTTAGTAACGAATTGTCTCAAGGGAAGAAGCAGACGAGAGAAATGACGATTCATTACTCACTTATCATGCGGATAATTATTACCTTTTACAACTTACAGCCATAATGTAGTTAAATCATCAAAAATGTTTCAACAGCGATTTCCCGAACCAAAGAAACTCCGGAAAGAACGAGAAATTTATGGCAAAGCGATTTATCTTTCAAATGAATTTATTCCAGTTCCGTTTTTTGTTTCATTTCACTCCTTAGTCAAATCATACCAATAAATCATTTCATTTTTTCTCTCCCTCGCACAACCCCCCGCTTGCGCCCTTGTTGCAATGAAAATCATGAAAATCTGTTGAAAAATAAGTTGGAATTGAATTGTTCAAGGGAAATTCACTTGAGAAATTTTCTAATCAATCGTTTGAGTTTTGACAGCTTCACAAATTAGATACGATGACACACAGCGAAATCATCAGACACTGAAGCTTGCAAATCCTACTGATAAAGTCACTTAAAATAAAATCAACAGCCCAAACTTCTTGGTCACGTCAAGGATAAACATGGACTTAGGTCAAGCCTTGAGCTTAGGATACAAATTAAATTACAACAGTATTCATCGTTTGACCATCGATTCCACTTCTTCATAATTTTTCCATCACATTCTGTCACAAATAAATAATTCATCAGGCTACGCCCCTTGAAAAATTCATGAAAGTTTACATTATTTATATCTTCCGCTCCTTTTATTTTCCTTTCCTACTCGTTTCCAAAGGAAATTGACGCAAAAGTAAGAAAAAATTGTTGTATAATTTGCAGAAGAAGCAATTTTCCGCTGCTTTTTATTTCCTTTTCGACCAAATTCAATTATGATTTTCTCCAAACATTCATTTTCCCAGCAATTTCAATTAAGGCTCGCTCAATCGAATAAATTAATTCTGTTTGTACGTTCTAGCATCAAGTATTTTTATAGATGAGTTGGCAAAGGGATATTTTTGGGTTTGTTTCAAAGAAATCTGTTAAAGTCAATCGATTTAAAGTGAGAGACGATTAAGGAAATCTTGTGAAAACCAAACCGACAGAGATAAAAACGCCTGAAGCATAAAAGTTAGTGAAAATCAGAAAATCTTTGATTTGATCGCTTTTTACAATCTTCAATCCCCAGAATGTTCTCTTACTCGAATCGGATCAATAAAAGTTATCGTCAGGGATCAATGTAAAGCGCTCTGAATTGAAGACAAAAAGCTGTGGGAACATCGTCGGTTTATTGAAAGACACGAAGCTTAAGCTGTGCAAGTTCTCACAAGTAACTTCGAAGACAGTCACTCGACTTTATCGCTTTGAACTTGAAAACATTGTCTGAATATTTCACGAGTCAGCTAGTTTAATTAAAATTTGTTAATTTTCCACTTCGAGCGAGATAAACAACGTCGTTGTTATAGGGTTCAGGTGAGATTTGGTGCTGAAGAAGATTTGATGGGAATAGTTTGAAAGTGATGACTTGTAGTTTTTATATTTTAGGGTTTGTCATAGTACGTAACATAACGTAATGTTAGCCTTTGGACAGTGTCATGGTACAGAACATGACTTATCTTTGGTTGTTGTATGCTTTTTAGCCAATAATATTGCTTAAAGTTTATTTGCTGGCTGTAATGTTTATTAAAACACGTTATTTGACGTCACATTATGTACCCTGACTTCTACCCTGACTTCTAATTTAACAAAAAAGCTCTTCCAACAGGCCTTTCTGCTGAAATCATTCACAAACACGTCTCCATTTGCAGGTGAATTTGCAAACAAAGCTTGGAAACATTTGTATCCGTGGGTAGAATATGTTAAATCTCCCGGATACAAGCATCGTGTAGTTTTTTTACCGCTTACACAAATTCTCAACATACTTTAAGATCCTTAAACAAGGAGCTGCCAGGAATGCTACTTCTGCTGACGATGTTACGTGTTCTAACATGATTGACAGTGCAAACATTAAGCTTAAAGACGAGTGCAAACAAATGAGATAACATTGAAAAGTTCCTTTCAGCGAGGGTAAACATAATGAAATTTTTTTAAGTGCTTTTCCCATAATTTCATCCCAGAAAATCATGTTACACTGAATGACATCAGTCTTGGGATCATAGCAAAGGAATCGACATGCGATCAAAACAAGATGATTTCGACAATCTAATTTTCTTATCTTGTTTTCTCGTTTTTTTTTATTTGATAAGAAGAAAGTTCGATTACCAAATTAATGGCACAGGCGGAGATGGGAAAACTTTGACGAGATAGATAGATCGAAGGAACATTTCTCTCTCCTTCTTGTTCCGCAACAATTCTTTTCGGTTCATTCCCTTACCCAACTGAAAATATATTTGGCAAGCGTATCGACGAGTGGAGAAAGTTAGCGAGTGGAAAAATTGATTTGCAATAAAATTTATTTGACTGTCAATGATGATAATCCGTTGATAGGGCAAAGCTCCTTGAAAACATCATTTGACGCTTCCGTGAACGAAGTTTTCATAATTCAAGGTAGCGATGTTGTCAACATCGTTAAATCGATTGGATTTTGTTACACGCGATGAAAGCTTCGGACTAAAAGAGCTTTTAAAAAGTTTGTGTTGTGATTTCTCTCGTGAAATGAGAACTAAACTTGTCTGTTTTATGATTGCATGATACACGTTGTGTGGATGAAAACGTTAGAATGACTAACTGGATTGTGTTTATGGGGTGTGTTCGGAATTGATGTTCTTGAAGAAAAAATGGCTGTGGTAAGCCTAGTGGGGGTGAAATGTGAACATTTGCGTAAACATAAGTGTACACATTAAAAAATGTGTACTGAATTGTGTACATATGTGTGTACAAAAAAATCAAATGTGCCATAGATCATTTTTTCGAAGTGAATTGATTACACAAATGTGTACATATTTTTTCTATTTGATACCAAATGTGTACATATATGCATATGTATGTGTACATACATATATGCATATGTATGTGTATACATTTCACCCACCGGGAAAATTGCTTACCACAGCCGGGAAAATTGTAGCTATATTTGAAGGCAATTAGAACAAAAGCAACCTGTTGATTGGAAGTTTTTATTCTTTATTAGAAACAGCCGTCACTGTTGCACAACTTTCCCACGCCAGCTTTGTGCCATCCCCGCCTTTACTGTAATATATCAGATTATATTGAAAGTTGTGGATATATGCAAAAATATACTCTAGAGAAATTTGCTTTCTCACATCATAAAATACCATGGAGATTAAATCTCATCTTTGTGATGAATATTCCACCGTCTCGTCCACATATGAAGCTCCATCTAAGCGATGGCATAAATTAGAATGTACAACCGTTTTATGCTGATATTCTTCTGCTTTGATGACTTTCGTAGCAGGGCGAGAAAGTCATTTTTCAAGCTTAAGGGAAAATTGTGATTTCCATGCAATCAGATTTTTTTTCTGGATTGCACAGTTTCTTTGCATTCGCCACAAAGACCCGAGTCGTCCACAACACATTTTCCACAAAGCGATATTCTATGGCAAAGTCGAAGAACGATTTTTTTTATCATTTTCTCGCCATCATTCCCATTCAAATTCATCCTGACACCGCAAAAATGTGTTTCACAAAATTGAAATGGATCTTTGTGCCCCATTTGATCAAATTGATTTGCCTTGAGAGACGGGGAAAAGGAAGAAACACGAAGAAGCGGACAATAAAAATGTTTAAAGCCTTTTAAGATCTGTTTTTATCGTCAGACTCGAAGCATAAAAGCAATAAAATCACAATCGATTCAATAAAATCGTCTAACGTTGCGGAAATTTTATGACTCACATCAGAGTGTAATTTTACATCATTTTGCCGGAGAAGACAAAACTTTTTTGTGTGTCTCCAAAGACGACAAAAATGCTTTCACATGATAATGAATGCCATTTGTATTCATTTGCTTGGCTTTCTTATTCCAAAGGATTCTGCTTGTTTTGAAAGCTTTGCTTGTTTTCGGGTTGCACTCCATGCAGTGTTGTTCGTGTGGCTAGAGTTAAGCTTAAGGGAAAGATTTAATGACACTTGAAAGTCAGTCTGACTTGTGTAACAGCCAAACTTATTGACGCTGGCTGAAATACATCTTTAGGAACAAGGTAAAGTACTTATTTGATTCAAATAGTGAATTAAAGAAAAGAATTAAAGATTCATTAAATATCCTTAATGTTCCATAATATTTCTATAAATTCCCACCCCACTAACAAAACTGCAGCCAACAATAAGCTTTGCAGCAAAATGACAAGTGTAGATGACATTCTTTGACAAATTCAAGTTGAACGACTTTGGTTTGTTTCAAGGGAATTCAAATCTGTTTAAACGATACACAATGGAAAAATTGAGTCTTCCATTAGGATTTTCCAGTTCAAAAGCGGGTCCTTTTGAAGTTTTTTGAAAGCAAATCTCAACAAGTCAGAGTTTAAAAGGCAATCCATGTTTCTTTTTGTATTCCCTCTTAAAACCTCAGTCCACTTAGAACTTCGGTCATCATTTCCGTCACGTGTTTTTGATCTCACGCTGGTCCTGCCCTGTCATACACTCATGAATTATAAAGAAGCACTTTCAGAATGTAAACACAGATATTCTTTCAGTGGTGCGTCTCTGATTTATTGGCTTTTGAGTTTCCGTATATTTTTAGACATCGAGGGGGTTGGAGGCTCACATTTACATGCGAACGTCGCCATATGTGCTGCCGATTTTATTTGCTTTATGTTTTCTGACTATAAAATGATATGTTCTTGCTGTTGCTTGCTTGCAAAATGCAAATAAAGACATAATTGAATCATATTTTATTCATTCGTGTTTAACATTTATTCAATATTTGCATTTTTCGACATTGCTTGCTTGCTTTTATACTGCTCCGTTTTCGGGGTATTATTGTTCGAGCGTGGTACGAAGACAATACTGTTGATACACTCACACAATACAATGTTTATTTAACCAAAAATCGGTGGCAATCACAAAATTCCATTTTCTGTTTAACGTTCCGTCCTACCTCGAGGTGCTTTGTGATCGAATTTGCTTCCATTGATTTTAATCGAGGGGAAATTAATTAGTTTCTCTTTAGCGGCATTAAAATGTTAACATGGAAATAATTTTTAATAAGCTTGTGGCCCCATGGCTTCAGTCAAGTTCGTTCTTTGAACTCGTTCTTTGACATGCTGGTAATTACTTGCAAAAATTGCTTGACTCGTTCCATCATGTCGTTCATACTTTCATTGCGCTGTCATGTGCAGACACTCTTCACTTTTGTGAAAAGTCAAGTCCTTAATGTCAAAACGTCTGATAATTTACATACGAGTACACTTTAATACTCAGGAGTGATATTTGAAACTAAAAGTTGGCAATAAAATGCATGTCTGTAAAGTTTTCTCGTTGCAGAAGAAGATTTTTTCGAAAGTTCATTCATAAGGGTCGGCAGAGTCATGAATGAAACTTTGCATGTTTCATTCACCCACCCGTCATCAGATGACGAATGAAATTTCGTTCAGTCAAGTTAATCACATTTGTGCATGCTTCATGTCGGTTTTGGACAATTTTATTCAACTTTATGGAACTCAGTCAACCAATGACTGAAACTCAAAGTATCATCGCGTGCTGCTTCTCTTGTTCGAAGGCTTACGTTTGGAATTGAAATCATCGAGTGTGTGTACCAGAAACTGTGATGCTGACTTCGACATTGACGTTGATTTGTTGAAATCTTCCAGGGTCTGATCGTGAAAGTCGTCTTCAGTTTCTTCAACAAGGCGGTTGAACTCTTCGAGGGTCAATTCTTCAGTTTCTTCTTCGGTGTCTTCCCACAGCTTGTTAAATTCTTCCAAAGTGTTGTTGTGATCACTTGAATCAACGATGCGAGTCTGGTGGTTGAATTCTTCGAGGGTTTGGTTGAACCGAGCACTTGGAACTGGCTTGATTTTTCTGTTGTTTGTCAACAACTTGAGATAATCACACACTTGACTTAGTTTGGCTGTGATTTCAGAATTTGTAGTTCCGACAAGGAAGCCGAACATGCCTGCTAGTGTCATTGCAACCATGAACTTCCAATTCATCGTTGTTAAGCAAATTTGAAGTTAAATTTGATGTTTCACGGTGAATTTTGTTAAATTTTCAGCAAAAGCTTCCTGGAAGTCATAATTTTGTTTGTGTTTTGAGTGTCAACACAAAGTTGATGCAAGTTTTCGGTTGCTTTTAGTTTATCATGGAAAGTTTAAACAATTTCATGGCAAGTTAAATTTCTACATAAATCTATGCCGGTTCTCACAAAAGTAATTTCAAATCATTGCGAGAATCCAAGAAACACGAAACTGCATTCAAGTGTCAATTTTTTTTTTAATTTCCTTCACTTCCCAAATTTACTTCAACTGGATGAAAATTAATTTTCTCTCTGAATGACTACTGAACAAAGCTTTCAGAATCTACGCTGCTTCCAAACCCTGTTAATTAAACATATCAATTTAATTTAAGTATTCAATAATCAAGCAATTGAAAGGCACTAAGGTCTGCACAGTTACCAAACTCAACCCAATCGTAACCAGCGATAGACACTGCCAGTTAGCACCGAGCTTTTGCTAATTAAGATCATTAAGATTCAAATGAAATGAAAGTTTCGAGCAGGCAAATGAATTTCTTAAGCACGAATTTATTTGTTTACCAGTAGCGTTCAGTAATTAGGTTATTTTCCGTCTGTAGCATAACAAAAAGTTACTCGACAAGGAGAATTTCTATAACAACTCGGTTTAATACCAAAAATAATGAAAACGAATTGTCTTATGCAAATTATTTTTCGAAATGAGAGAAGAACATGTCGGCAATAGAGATCTTTTCATGTACACTTGAGACACATCTTCAGAGAGTTAACGAAATTGAGAATCATGACGATAATCAAAAAGCCAACGAGTGCAGCATGAAGCGTCTCTCGGTGCAGCAATAAAATGATTAAAAAGACATGAAATTGGATTCAACTAATAAACAACACGTCTTGGGAGAAATCTGCCTGTGTTCATGTTGATAGACGTTAATAGAAGTGTAATCGTTATTTCGGGCCAGTGATTGAAGCTAAATTGAAGCAATTATTTCGGGAATGTGTGTGCTTACAGACGGTCATGTGTGTTCTAATTGATTCTGATTATGCTGGACAGCAACATATCGACAGCAATCGTAAAACGGATAAATAATTCCCTGAAATTGATTGGCATTTGAATGTCGATCTGCATAACTGATGTGCAGACCATTTATGCTTGCTACATAATTAATTATTTATCGATTTCAAAGACCATCGCTTCGGTAAATTATTCGATGGCGAAGAGTTTTCACACAATTGAATAATAATAACCCCCATGATTGGATCCAACCGTAGCCCCAAGTTGGGGTTTTGTGTTTGCACTTTTCATCCTGCTATTATTTCCATCTAACCTGTCATTTGTTGTGCATCCGGAAAGAATCGCGCGAGAAATCTATCGAAAAGTGTCAGGGCGTAGAGACGTGTCATCAACTTGTCAATTACAGCATTTTGTCGTGCTGAAAACACGAATTTTAGATTAAAATGCATTAGCCGTGTGATTGACGACAGTGGACGAAGATATTGCAGCAGATTTGGGGCTGACATAGGGGTGTGATGGTTTTTAGCCTAATTTGAAGTTTTTGAAGCAGGCTGTGCAAATTTTCAGGTAAATTTTAATATGAAAACCTAAAATTCATTGTTCTTAACATTTTTGTTGAAAATTAAATATTTTAAAGTCAGTTCTAACCTTTAAAACTTCAAATGCATTCGCAATCAGACCCAACATCATCATTTCACCAGAAAGAGTACAGTTCAAGTGACTCCACTGTTTTTGATCGATTTTATTGCATTGAATCGCGTTCAATAAAACATTTTTCACGAAAAAAACTTCGATAAGCTGCCACTATGACCGCTCCTTCTAACGTATGAGTCATCACACCGACGGTGATTAACAAGAGTAGCTGTTTGTAATCTTATCTGCCAATTCGACAAACTTGATTTTGTGCGCTTGAAGAATTGACGAATCGATTTTTATATCAGTGGAAACTTAGCGAGCAACCGAGTTACATACAAAATGTTGAAATATTTCGCAATTTTCGTGTTCGTCCAAGCAGTGTTAGCACAGACGCCTGTCAAGTCATGTGGAAAAGGAAAGCCTGTTCCCAGCGCCGTTTATTTCGGCGGCAAGGATCACTTATGCACCAAAGCGCCGTGCATACTGAAGCGAGGTAAAACAGCCGTTTCAGAGATAGAATTCGTCTCGCCGATCAACTCACGCACGATAACGCCCAAGGCAGAGACGAAGGTGTTCGGACTGAAAATCGACTTGGATCTGGGTGTTCGGGCCGCATCGGCTTGTAGCCTGCTGCAACACGGCTGTCCAGTCGTCAGAAGCAATCGTGAAACGTTCAAGCTTGTCAAGCCTGTTGAGAAGAACGCCAGGGTCGGCACGGCGGACGTCGAGTATTCGCTCATCGGTGACGACAATCAAATTATTTTCTGCTACAAACTCAAAACGAGCGTCGTCTGAAGTGTTCACGTCCATGAGAAATATTTTTATCTGGCAAATAAATCGATTGGCAAGTGTTCCGAGTGAGAAAAAACTGTTATCGCTTTAATTTGATTTACTTTTCCGTGCGCTTCGCAACTTTGTTTGCCTTCCCCAAGACTTGGATCGCGGGTTTCCGTAAAAAATGCGTCGAAGCTGTTAGCGTTCTGAGTGGATTTTTATTTAAATATTCACGTCATGAAATGCTTTTGCTTCAACGACGACCTTTTTTCTCAGGTTCATGATTAAATTATGACTCAAAAGCAATTTTTTTACCTCTCAAACTTAACAAACGAGGCTTTTTCGACGGGATTACGTCGAGAATTTTCGTTTTTTACAAAGTTGGCTTTTACGAGAAAAGCCTCGGGTTGTGGGCTGCGGAAAAGGCCGAAGCGAAAGCCGCCCACGATTAAAACTACTCATTCAATTACTGACCTAGGTAAATGGAATCAGTGAGTATGAAAATCCGCTCGATGTCAACTCAAGACCTGTAATGCGATTATTTTTAATAGTCACTCGGCCACTCATTCATCCATGGCTAGTCTCAACCCCGATTCAAGAGTGAAAAACACTTTTGGAAAAACGGCCAAAACGGCTTTTCCATTTAATCTCCGATTATTGGTGTTTATGTGTGCTTTCACATTAATTCACGTCGTAAATAAAACAAAAATAAATCAAGTCAAGCTGAATGGATATCAAGAATTTTTAACGACAACAACAAAGCCGGAAAACGCTGAAAATCACGGAGATTGAAGGCCTTCTAGCAAATCAAGATCCAAAACTGTTAAAACGTGCTGAAAAGTGTTTCAAACCTTACACACAAGACAATCGATGAAAGTCCGATAAAAGTTAAACTGGAAATCGCTTCAAATCCAACTCCTAATCTCAAACAAGAAGGTTCTGTTTTGAAAAGTATTTTAAATTGCTGAGATTTTCTGATTCAATTCATCGATTTTTATTCATTAGAAAACTCTCTTCACAAACAAAGTGAAAATTAATGAAAATTCTTCTCTCTTGTTTCACTTTCAGCTCATTTTCACTCTCTTTGCGTGCCTGCTGGTTGGAATCATCCTTGTTTGTTCTGCATCAGCTGTTTTTATTGTGTTCAATAGACAAAGTTTACTCGTTTGAGATTGCTGGCAAGATCATTTATCAAAATGCCGTAGAAAAAGTGAAACAAACAAAATATTATCAACTATTGTTTGCTGTTTCCTTCTGCCCGCTAACCTTTCTCCTTAATTGCTCGCTAATTTGTTTTTCTTTTGTCTGTTAATTGCTTTTCATGTGCCCTGATGATTCAAAATTACTCAAGGCGTTGCTTCCGATGCACAATGGATACTTCAGCCAACACCTTCGTCGTGGAAGCCTTGACACTAACTTGGTTTGTGAAGACGCTGTGTGTCTCTGGCGTTGACTTTGTAGATTTTATCCTAAAAAAGAGTGTTATTGCTAGTTTGAGTATGGTATTGGCTTTGCATATTTACAACTTTGAACATTATTTATAACTTTTCACTTAAACAGTTTCTTATTTACTCAAAATTGTTTGTAAACGGTTTTATTTTCTTTCAGAATAAAAATATTTATTAATTTCTTAGTTTTTTAAAGAGTTAACTAAACTTTGAAGTTCTTAACCTATAAATCAATCTATATTAAGAAGTTACTGCATTCGTTAAAAGTTTTAGTCGTGCTAAAACTTCAACTTTCCAAACTCCCAACAAGCTCAACCCATCTGATGGACGTATCGGTTCACTCCAGCGTCG
>JPYR01001004.1:0-19311 GCA_000775305.1 Belgica antarctica
GGTGGTTTTGTCCATGGTGGTTGTGTTCATGGTGGTTTGATACTATTCTCCTTCTAGTACTGATGAATTCTTTGATTGAATTAAAGTGCAATTAAGAAGTGCTGATCGAAATTTCAGGATTGAAGGAAAGACATTTTACGGGTTTTAGTGAATGGCAGATCCACGCAACCATTGTTGACAGACATTGACGCGTATCGTTGCCCGATCAGATGTTTTCCAGGGCCACCAAAGGACGTTGTTTACAAAAATTCACTCGAGCACAAAACAATCTGTAGTCACATTCGAGTTGCTTCACAGTCCAGCAAAAGACTGGGCAAACTGTTAGTGTAGTGAACCCAATTATGACAATTTGAGGATGAGTTGAACAGTTTTGTTGAGCAACAAAATTTTGATCCCGAGAAAACAAGCTGCAGCACTAGGTGGATCCACTTAAGAACCGAATACCATCGCTTAAAAAGTGCTCGACTGATTAATCCCATCAAAATTAAAGCTAGCAGCGACAAAAATAGATTCGGAAAAAAATATTTCATTCAACTTCGCCATTAATTTGGAGTTCGTCTCTGAATTTTATTGTTGAGAAATCGAAGGATTCTGTGGAAACAACTGTAATGGTCTTTTAATTAAACAAGACAGTGGACATTAAGTGTAAAAGAGACAGGAGAGACGGGTCACTCCGAATTTACTCACAAAACAACTAGCAACGATTTGCAATGGCGAATAACAAAAATCCAATCGTTCATCATTTACTTGCTCGACAGTACGGACAGAACCCATCGTGTGACTTCAAGTCGAGTCTGTTCAAGAGCCGCTTGTCGATAGCAAAAAATTTGTACAAGCGAGACTTGGTGTGTCATTTCGGATGCGTGAATGCAATCGAATTTTCCAAGGAAGGCCAATTCCTGACTTCAGGTTTGTTATCCCTCATGAATTATGCAGAAAGTGAAAAAGTTGCTTTGCCATGATCCATCCACGAGAAATGCAATGAGATGAAATGTTTAAAATTAGATTTTCGTGTGATAATTTTGAAGTGGCGATAGTTCAGGTTTGCTGATGAGAATTTTCTTGAAGAAACCAAGAACTGCGGAACCTTGGTTTTACGTTGCCCTGCAGTCAATTAAAGACTACAGTACTGGATACGAGACGTGTGCTAAGCGACTTTGTAGCATTCTTCTCCAGTGCCTTTATCAAATCAAGTCAATGCATTCATAATAAGTTGGTGGTGGAATAAGAAGAAATGTAATAAGCGCGAATGCTGCGGGACCTCAATAGATGGCACTACTTATCAAATCGCATGTAAATATCTTAATTTTTTCCTCTGATAGGCGGTGATGATCGTCGTGTTTTGTTGTGGAACTTGGAGAAAAGTATTCAACATAGCGACGAGAAACCAGCAGTTATGTTGAAACAGCATCTGAGCAACATTTTCAGTCTGAGCTTTGACAGCACAAACACTCGAATCTTCTCTGGCGGTAATGATGATTTGGCTATTGTGCACGACATTGAAACGTAAGTCTTCAAAATTTCTTGTTTACACAATTTTAAAAACATTATCAATTTCAGTGGCGACTGTGTCGATGTCTTCTATCACACGAAGCCTGTTTACGGACTTGGAGTAGATCCAAATAACGACAACGTCTTTGCCACAGCTGGAGACGATGGTCGTGTTCTGCTGTTTGACTTAAGAGCTTCCAATGATGAGCCAAGCGTCGTTGTTAAATACCGCGCTCCTTTCCATTCAGTTTCGTTCCATCCAATTGATGAACACTTCCTAATCACGGCGAACGCGAAAGAAGGCGCTGCTTTGTGGGATGTTCGTGCCCAGAGACTGCCAGTAATTCGTTACGGTGGAGAAGACGCAGCCCAGAGTTGTATGAGTGTTCGGTTCAACTCAAATGGAACATTGTTGCTAGCACTCCGACGACGTTTACCACCAATTTTGTATTCCACGCTTTCCCAAGATCCAATTTGCCAATTTTATAATCAAGATTATTACAACAGCTGCACGATGAAAAGTTGCACATTCGCCGGCGCAAATGATGAGTTTGTGCTGAGCGGCTCGGATGACTTCAACCTGTATGTTTGGAGAGTTTCTGATGCAGATCGTAAGTTGGACATTTTAAAAATTGGAATTTGAACATTTACGTTTCCATTCCATAGTTGAAAAACGCCATCAGTGGGTTGACCGAAACCAAATGGTTCTTTATGGACATCGATCGATTGTCAATCAAGTACGATACAACGATCAGAGATGCATTCTGGCCTCTTCAGGAGTAGAAAAGGTCATCAAGGTATACCAAACAAGTCCTCCAACTCGAAGAAATTTTAAATATGATTGTGTATTTTTTTAAGTTATGGACGCCATTTGAATTGGAGCAATGGACGGGAAGCTTGACAGAAGAGATTCAAACTGAACCGATTCGTGAAGTTTTCACTCACGATGAATATATTTCGCTGGTAAGCTAAGCTAATTTTTCCTAGAGCAGAAACTTCACACCATCTTTGTTTTCCAGAACATGACACAGTACGACTACAGCAACCAAAATACCCATGAAGATCCACGCATGATTGCCTTTTTTGACTACCTTGTTCAGCAAGAGTTTGAAGAGTGGAGCAGTGAAAGCTCAAACCAGAACAGTGACCACACTACGGATAACTCATCGCGTCCAGACAGCCGTGTCCAGACGTCAGACACCGAACCGACACATTTCACTACCGTGAAACCACCTATAAGTCGTCATCATCGAGGTGAGATTGAGAAACGGCGGCTTACTGTGATTTATTATGAATATGCCTTTGATTTATAGAGAATCACCGACGCGGCGAGCCAAGCCAGCGTCACAAGTATCGTAATCGTATTGCGTATCTGATCGCCACAAAGCGCAAGACATTGAAACGTCTTGCTTTGAAAAGAGTCACTCGAACACCAGCGAGGAAACTGAAGAACAAATACGTTCCCAGACAGACAAAACGTGCAGCAACACGGGCTGTTGGAAGAAAACCGTACGATAAAAAGATGAGACGCTTAAGTGTTCAAAGCAAGTACAAAAAGCCCGTTTCGCACGAACAGACAAGTGATTCGGAAGTTCCACAGAAGAAAAAGCGCAGAACACAGTCATACACCGCCACGTCTTCCTACAGATCTTTCCGAAGAAAAGCGACGACTCCGTTGTCTTCGGCCTCAAACACAAGTAATAGAGTTGCAGACCAATCCGATTCAAGTTCAGATTACGATGATGAAGACGATGGCTTCGGGGATCCAAGAAATGGAACGCTGCCTTCAAGCACATCCGTTCCAGTCCTAGATATGAACGTCCCAAGTACAAGCACAGGCATCACAGCTAGTGGAAAGGGCTCGGGATTCCTGTTTCGTATTTCTAATGTCACAAACGACTCTGACGAGTCAATTCCTGATACTCCACATCCGACCTCTGTTAATTTACTTCGTGTTCTCCGCTCGCCAATCCACAACAATAATCGCAGAACTTTCAACGGTGCTGTAAACGCTGGTGCTGGAACAAGCACCCAACGCACTAGTTTCTTGAGCTCAACCTTCCGCCAGCAGCAAGAAACTACGCCGTCAAATGGCCGCCACAATTATTTGACTCATGAAGATGACTCGTCGTTTGTTGAAGACTACGCTTCAACTCATTCAAACTCGATGATGTCAAGTACAGAAGACAGTAGTAACGACAGCTTTACAGACTTTTTTTCGAAACGCAGAAAAGTTGAAAACGGAATCGAGGTTGAACCTGAAGAGAATGGAAATGACTCGTCGTTCAACAACAATAACAGTTTCAATGCAGTGAACCACAATCACGCAAATTGTGCCGGCACATCGACTTCAAATGTATTATATGGCAGTCCGCCGTCTCGAGTAAAATTCACTCCAGACAGCGGCAACTCGTCATTACCAACTCCAAGCCCTTCCAGTTCTAGAAGTTGTGCAGGCAATTCAAATAAGCAAGACGTTATTAAGAAGCTCGAAATCATCAAAAGAAATTACCGAAAAAACATTCAAACGTCAGACGATGACTCTGATTAATTTGTAATTGTTCATTTACGAAATAAGATTGCTGGATTTTTTTTTTACATTTAAAGGAACTTAAGACATCAGGTCTCAACTTCAAGTCTTCATCAGTTCAACTTCAATCAAACTTTGAAAAAATCTTCAATCTCACACTTCGACGCTGTCACTTCTTGTTTCAGTTCATCAAGTCCTGGATTTTGATAGAACAATCATCCAAAAATGGGATTTTCTTATTATAATTTGATAAACTTAAATTTAGTTCTAATGAAAATCGTCTTTTGACTCAAATTCGGCTTGAACCATCCATTCTTGAGTGATAAACGACTTTGGTTTTGAGAAAAATTCTGTTTTTATGTGATTGTTATTATGAGAAAGGAATGGCGGTCACCTGTAAATTATTATTAAGTTCGACATAAAATTTACAAAATAAAGTTTCATTAAAATTCTACTAGAGCGTTTTCAACGGGGGAGTCTTGAGTCAGCTAAGCCTGGAAAATTTGCGTACTGAAAATCGAATTAAACCGGAAATTAGATCGGTCGTTCCTCGGTATTTAAAGGATATTTTTATTGCAGGTCTCTTTACAGCGGGTCTAAACGTCTGTTCCAGAGAATAGAGTTAACATTTACCGCCATATTAATCAATCAACAAACATTGAACATTTTTTAACAGCTGGCAGCTTCAAATTTTCCGCGCGAAAATGGGTCTGTACATCGATACCCTCGATAAAGTTGTAACATGCCCTTTAACAAACTCTAACAACAAACTCGGAGAAGGCAGAGTGAGAATTCAAATCAGTTCAAACAAATAACAGAGACTGCAGTAAATCCAAAGATTGATAGTCAGGCTTAGAAGGCAAAGCTTCATTCAAAGCGTAGCGCGTCAAAGTGCAAACTGAAAGTGAAGCAAATGTGACAAAAGTAGACGTGAACCTGAATAAAAATTTTCCCTCCAATATTTCTTTCGTGAAATCCTGAAACGAGCAAGATAAAAAAATGCCACTTTTAAAAAAGAAGCCTTTCCGCCGGAATCTGATCCCGGAAGGACTCAAAGATGATGACGACGTTTTCTTCTGCAAACAGACTAAGGAGGTGTTTAAGTCATATGAGTGAGTATCACCGGAAAGGGACGAAATTTAGAAATTTATGCAACCCCGAAAGTGGAGCTTTGATTCGCTGGGTGTTGAGAAAAAAGTTTTTGTCCCACGCCATTCGCTTCTTTGCTAATTTAATGTAAACTCACTTGTTTCTCGTGATAGGGAGTATTTCGAGCGAGTTATGCTCACAAACTCCGTCATTTGGCAGTGTGCTCTTACCGGGCGGTCAGACCTGACTTTTGCGGAAGCAGTGGAGTCTGAGAAATCAGCACGAAAATTGCTCCGACAGTTCCCTTCGGCCTTGCGAAGTCCAATCATACTCGTCGCTTCATTAACCAAGAGAAGTGCGCTGAAGCAGTTAATCGATGACGTTTTCAGCTTCGTTAAGGATCGATACTTCAAGGATGAGAAAGTTGACGTTGTTAATGAAAGTGGAAGAGGATGTCGATTCTGCAAAATCATCGACATTATCAAGCCCGAGAACTACGAGTAAGTGCAAATTGAACGAAAAAAGTCTTTAATAGTAAGATTGAATTGGTTTTAAAATTTTAGTGCCGCGAAATTCTACGAGCCCATCGAGATTAGCTACAGCGTTAAAGCCATTGACGATGAAAAGGAACCAAGTGTATGGACTACGACTGCAAAGTCGCTGCGTCGTGACAAAACTATCTTCACGAGAGAGAAGACAAAACTCTTTCTTAAGCAACATGTCGCCTTCGTCGAAGGCCTTAACTCGTTAATGAACGTGAAAAGCGAGTCGCTGCAAAAGTACGTCGTCGATCGCGGTGTCGAGTTGGAAAACATCACAGTTGGTAAGATTCCCGATTTCGAAATCTCAAAGAAGGTGCAGCTTCAGCAAGAGAAAAACAGCAAAAAGGCAGCTACTGGAGGTAAGGGTCGAAAATCTGGCAGTAAACAAGGTGACATTACAAAATACCTCGACACCTCAGGATCAAAACAACTGTCATCTGAGGAGAAAAAGAAACGCGAAGAGAACTCTAAGAAGTTTCGCGAAGAAATGGAAGCCAAGCGCAAAGAAAAAGCCGACTTGGAAGCTGAGAAGGCTAAGAAAGTTGCCGAAGAGAAGGCCCGAGTTCTTGCGAAAATTCAAGCCACCGTCAGAGAGTACAAAGACATGCGAGACGACCTCGAGCTAACAGATCAACGCGTCATACCAAAAGGCCAACTCATTTCGACTCTAATCGACCAAAAGCATTTCGGCGAGTTTATGAAGATTCTCGAGTTCCTGCACTCATTCCCAGACGTCGTGAACGACAAGTTCCCTTACGGGATCACGATGGAGACGCTTGAACGAGCGCTTATACTAAAGGAAGTGAATGGACCACTCAGTGAAATTTTGCAAGTTTTGCTCGTGTCAATCTTCAACTATCAGAACGAAGAAGAAAACGAGGTTGAGATTGAATACCGACTGACCTACGACGTCCCAACTAAACATTCCAAACAAGAACAAATGAAAAACGCATCGAGAGTTCACATGTGGACGCAAAAACACTACAGTACAAAGGTCAGTGAAATGGTTCTAGACTCAACAACAATCACTGAGCTGCTTCGCTTGCACCTAATGGGGTCCGGTGCTATAGTGTCCGAAAAAACTGCAAAGTACAGATTCGCAATCCGCGGTGGTTACAAGAGTCAAGACGACCCTGGTTTGATCTTCATTAGCAAATATCCACATATCATTAAGTTCTTGTCGCAGTTTAGCGTTTTCCAACTGCCGACAAAAGATATTCTCCGAGTTCTAGGTTGCCTCGTTGACCAAGTTCTGACTTATTCGAATCTTCGTGAAATTCTCGAGGACCGATTGGAGAGCTCTGTTAGTGCTAAGCTTGACTATCGAAATCTGAAGGCAAATGAAGGCCGCCGTGAACGGAAAATCATCGAAGAGAAGAAAATATTACAGGAAGAACACTACACCCTAGTTGCTACTTACTCTGAAGAACCGGAAATAAAGAAGGATGTTCTTGTTGAGAGCGCAGAGGATGATCTAGAGCTAAAAATTGCAAAAATTGATGCACAATCTGCCAAAGATCGTGCTCAGCACTTGAAAGATCTGAAATCTCAAGTCGCAATTTACTTCAACCACCAAACCTATCTCGGAAGTGACCGTGCATTCCGCAATTATTTCATTTTCGAATCTTTGCCCGGATTATTTGTCGAGCACGATATAACTTACTCTGGTACATGTTTAGACCACGTTGTTAAAAACAATCCAGCGTTAGCACATTGTACAAAAGAACAGCGCTATGGAATCATCAAGCAGATGGTCAAAAGCAAAGAAGCTGGTGCGAGCGACGACAAAGAAAACAAAGCTGACGTAAATGGAGCTGCGCCAGAAAAGAACACTGCCAGTGGCAAAAAGGAAACCGATGTTGAAATGCAGAGGGACCTTTTCATGTGCAACAGCGATCCGGATACCTGCATTGTGCACTCAGATACGCCAGAGAGAAACTCATGGACATTCTTCAACTCAGCCGAAGAAATTGACGCCTTAATTGAGTCTCTCAACACACGCGGCTATCGAGAGAAATCATTGAAAGAGCAGTTGGAAGCAAGTCGCGATCTTCTTGTCGATTATATCAAAGATTGTCCAGTCAACAAACTCAACGTCTCAATGAATGACGAAGAAAAATTAGCAGAAATCAAGAAAGTTTCTCGCCGAATGACCAAAAAGTACGATAACGCGAATCTCAGCTGTGAAGCCGGAACGGATCCGAACTTCTGCTTCGAAGTATCGCTTCGTGAAACTCTTTTGGAATTCGAGCAAAAGCTAGCGCTCGGGTGTTTAGGTACACTCAAGGTGCAAGACCGAAATATGTGGCGCAAGTACATTCTGGATCATGAATACTATGCACTCGACGATGACCTAAAATGGGGGAATGCGAGAAAAGTTCAGAATGGACATGCTAACGGCGATATGAAGGAGAAAGGTACTGGCGCAGGAAGTGAAACCAACGAAGAAGTATCAGACACTGCGAGTTCCGTCGACAATCTCGATCAGGCACACACCTTCGACTCTGGGAACTGTTCTGATATGGATTATGACGAAGACGAAGAATCGAAGATGAAGACATCAGAGATGGAGGCTGTCAAACTTAAGGCAAAGAATCTCGCTATGGCGTTGTTGCAAATTGAACAGGGAATTGATAATAAGTTTGTGGGAGCTCCTTTTGGACCACCTAAAGAATTGAAAGACAAAAACGCAGCTGCCAAAGCAATGGAAAGATGCAAGTCCAGGTTGCTACATTGGGAAGAGTCTTTGATGAAATCAACAAGCTATGCTCAGGTCTGTTACATGATGAGATTCCTTTTTCAACTGATCCAACTTACAATTTATTCTATAGGTTTTTCTTCACTACAACATTCTTCATGACTCGATCAACTGGTCGCGATCTGCACAGCGAGTTGGATGCATGATTTGTCGTCGAAAGAATGACCCAGAGCAGACTCTGCTTTGCGATAGCTGCAACAAAGGATGGCATTTTTATTGTCTAAAGCCGAAGGTAACGAAAGTGCCAGAAGGAGACTGGTTCTGCCCAAGGTGCAAACCTGATGATTGGAAACCAAAAACGACACGCAAGCGTAAGGAGTTCGTCGAAGAACAAGTTGAGTCTGATGATGACGATATCACTGCAGAAGACTCAACTGCCGAGAGGTGAGCATGAAATTGGATAAAGATTGATGTTTTTTATTTTACGAATATTTTTACAGCGATTCTGAATCGGATGTCGAGTGTCTGGTTTGCCAAGAAACCGGAGATCTCATCCACTGCAGCTTCTGTGAAATGCGCTGTCATGCTAAATGCGCCAAACCACCAGTGAAAAAATCGAAGGCCAAAGATTGGAAGTGCTGGAAATGCACAAGCGTTCAGCAACGATCAGACCGCATCAAGCGCCGCCGCTTGGACAAAGGTTTCAAACAATAGATTTTTTTTTCAACATTTTCAAATTTTCAAGTTTTTAACCATTACTTAGTAATTCACTTACAAAAGTCATTTTCATTTATAATAAAACAAAGTTGCTAGCTTCGACCTCAATAATTGTCTCCTATTTTTTACTAACATAATTTTGATCAATAACAGATGAAGACGACAGCAGTGATGAGAGCCAGGAAGAACAGCTAGTGAAAGTAAAGAAAGTCGAAGCTATCAGTGGACGACGATCAAAACGAGCTTACGAAGATGAAGAGTCAGAAGATGAAGCGCTGGTGAAGAAACATGACGATGGAAGCAGGAAATCCAGTCGACGATCAATCAAATCATCTCGATACAACACACCTGAACCGGAAGAAGACCGTCCAGCAAGAAGAAACTCCAAAAAGTTTGTTGAGCCTTCATCTTCGGATCGAAGGGCTTCGAAACGATCACTAGACACGTTCAACACTATCAACTTGTGTACTTTAGTCGATGAAGTTATTAAGCACAAGCACGCATGGCCCTTCACAAAACCTGTGTCAATCAGCGAAGTTCCGGACTACCTGGACGTCATAAAACGCCCGATGGACTTTGGCAAGATCAAATCGAAGTTGAATCTTGGCGACTATAGAACCAATGAACAAGTTATGAAAGACGTCGAGCTAGTATTCAGCAACTGTGACCTGTACAACATTGCAGCTTCGGAGATCTACGAGTTAGTTGAACGCTTTGTCCACAGGTCACGAAAGTAATTATTTTTTTAATATTTTAGCTCCGGATCTAAACTAGAGAAATTCGTTGTCAAGCGAAGTGCTGAGCTCAACCTACCGTACAACCATTCGGACATGGTTTCTAACTAAAAATCTTCTAGATGCACCTTTCATTCTCTTACTATTGATTTTCGTAATTTCTATTTGGCTTGTGCAAGAGATTGCGAAGTATTTTCATCCGTTATTTAAGTTTCTCATTCAGGTTTTTAGTTTTATTAAGAAGAACGGTTTCAATTTAAAAATCGCAAGAGGAAGATTTAGTTAGCTAGTTAGTAACTTAAGATTTGTTAGTTATAAGTGAGTAATTCAAATAAAACTGAAAAATTAAAAATAACATTGCATTTTGAAATACTTGAAATAAACTTGACCATACACTTGGAAATTATAATAAAAGCTTTCAGACGAAAAGACTTCTTTTCGCAAAATTAAAATCCACTAAAATTTCTTTCCTAACACGACAAGTTCCCAATGGATTTTATTTCAGTAATTTGTGTTGCGATTACATCTTGAACAAAGCAAACACGACATCACAAAAAGTAGTCGATTTAGTGATGTTCTTCATGTTCCTTGCGCTTCGCTTCAGCCCACTTGGCGACATTACCAGGAGAGTTGGCTGAAAATTGTGTAAGGGAAAGATGTTGGAAGTGTCTAGGTGTACCGAGCATGGAAACTTACCCATTCTGTCGATTTTGTAGAAGACCGGCAGAGACAGTCCAAGGGCAATGAAGTAGTAGCGCCAGATCCACTGGTTCTTGATGTAATACTTCAGCGGGAACTGAGCGATCTTCGCACTGAAGGTATAAGGAAATTTCATCGGGCGTCCGACGGGTTTTTCAGCTGGAACTTCAGTCATCTTGATTTATACCTCCGGGTCTTCTAAAACGGATTGAAACTGGTTAGAAACACGAAGAATGCTTGCTAATGTGGTTTTCGATTTTTCGGTCGGGAATTTATGTAATCACGTCAGTCGCTCATGTCGCAAAAATATTTTCAATCGGCTTTGGAGCTAACAACTCGCAGTAACTAGAGCTGAAAACACTTGACGACAAACGGGCGTCTTCTTGCGAACAAGGTATCGACCAGATAAGCTACCTCAACACTTGATTAAGGCAGTGGACTCGTAAAAACGACTTGAACACAAACCTTTTCTATCCAAAATGAGTTCTACACTCCGAAAAATTGAGGGAACGGGAACTTCGTGACGAAGGGCCAGAAGTAGAAACGCTTGATTTTAATTAACGATTTTTTGCTTTGGAGAACTATCATAGCTTAGTCACGATGCAAAACTTACGAAATAAAGGTGATAAGAGACCCGACACCTATAATACCCGATACTATCATAGATTCAAGACAAACTCAAGCTTCAGCATTCCTGTAGCAAGTTTCATTGTGTCACTGATGTTATTCAATTTTGCAGAATTGCAACAAAGATAAACGCTGCAACTAGTTTGCACAGAGAGTTTTCACTTAAATTGTTCATCAGAATGTTGTTCAGTTTTCAGTCCCATTTTAGAGCCTCAAACAAGTAGTCACCCTAACAGAAAAAAATCAGAGCTCAAACACCAGCGCAGAGTTAATTCTACTCTCTTCTTGTTGTTCCGATATTTTCTATTTTAACTAAGACACTTAGAAGAAAAACAAGTCCGCAGATCGCTAAAATGAGCGAAGAGAAGCTCTCTAGTCACAAACTAGATATCGAAGGCGCACAACGCCTTAGTTCGGGCGAAGAAAAATTGAAGGAATCTTATCGACAGATTACAGAGGATATTGGGCTACACGGTAAGTTGAGTGCTTTAATCTTGTCTCTGGGTCAGTGAAGCATCAATTTAAATTGTTTTATCTTGCAAAGGTAATTCATTCTTTAAATTACACAAAATGTCGCCTATATAAGATTCTTTTCTTCTTGTTCTACATATTCGCATATGTTGGTCGAAAAATTCGCTGACACAGTCTGTTCAAATCATGAGTTTCTGTTTCAAGTTCACAGCATAAAAGTTGTGCAATTTACAAAGTCGCGTGAGCGTTTTGAGTTAATGGCAATCTTTCAATATGCTTTACAATTTTCTTATCGTTTTTTCATTCATTTTCCACTCGTAGTAAAGAAACAAGAAACTCCCGAAAGACATTTTCAGAGAACACCTCCACTCATGAACGAGTAAGCAAAAAAAATTTTTCGTCATCTTCACTCGCGCGTGAATTTTTATCTTTAATTGACTCAGTCCGCACATTTTTGCTTCGATCCGCGTGTTTTTCAATTGAGATTCATCAAGCTTTATTCACTTTCTTGCAGCTACTGGAGATAGAGTTACAAATTCTAACATGGTTCGTGAAAATGGAGATCACGTCCTTGATGGAGCCGACGAGAAGATGTTGGGCAAGGATGATGAAAAGCAAGTCCTGGCCTTTAAAAATGTAGAGGTGAAGTTCATCACCGGTGATCAAAACCAAAACGGTGACGCTAAAATCGACATCGGGACTGTGGAAAAGGTGAGTTGGCGATTGTTTGCGCTATCGTTTAGCAAGTTTGATTTGAGGGGAAGCATCAATAAGGCGTTAATTGATGGGCTGTCTATAAAAAGCCGCTCGGCAGGTGGTTGGATATCCAGTTTCAATTTGAGTGTCCATTGAAGTTGTTAGAGACAGCCCGATAATGTCCGAAAGTTCTGTTCAAAGTCGAAAGGTATAGTCTCGATGCCAAAAGAAATTTGCAGTCTCAAAATGTCACCCTATTATTGTGCAAACAAGAGATAATGAAATTACTTGTTTGTTCTCCAGTCACAGACATTCACTGGAATGACGAAAGAAGAGCTGCTCAAGTACGCGAACGATCCGTTTTGGGTGAAATTGCGTTGGGTTTTGTTCATTTTATTCTGGGGATTGTGGATTGCAATGCTAGCTGGCGCCATTTCGATCATCGTTTTTGCTCCAAAATGCGCAGCCCCGACCCCCAATTCGTGGTGGAAGAAGGGACCATTGATTATAGTCGATGGAACGGAAGACGCCGAGAGAATTAAGGAAATCAAGGAATACAACGCAAAAGGAGTAATCTATGAGCTATCAGGTGACGAGACTTACTTTGTTGATACGCCACTCGTTGAGAACAAAATAAGAAAACTCATCAACGACTACAAGTGAGTTCATCAAATCTGCGCAATTGAGTTGAGTAATCAAGTTGATTAATTTTCAGGGCCAACGATATTCATGTTGTTCTCGATTTGACCGCCAACTACGTCACTAAGCGAGACCCGCTCTTAGCTCGGGCTTTGCTTTCCGACCCTGATGCGCTTGATGCTTTTGTTACCACTGACAGGGATGACAACGGCTGGTTGAAGGTTGGAGGCAGTGAATCAGCTTGGAGGAAGGAGGGTAAAACGTTCTTCTTGAGCCAGTTCAATGATAACTATGATCTCCAAATGACAAGTTCTGAAGCACAAAATAAACTCATCGGTGTTTTGAACACGCTGACCGATTACGGTGTTAAGGGATTCCGGTTGAACAACGCAAAACACTTCATTGTCAGCTCTGATCTAAGCCGTGAAGCACCAAGTCTCAATCACAACGCTAACGTTGACGAATACGATTTCTACACACACGGAAAAACTGTCTATCAGCCGGGTCTCGGTGATGTGATCCATAATTTCTCGAAAGCTGTTCATAACGCAACTGGCGGTGACGGATTCTTGACCATCCGCGATGATTCGGCAGCCAGAGCGGAAGTTTTCGTTTCACACAACACAAAAACTTTTGGTTTTGACTTGCCACGTTTTGTATTTTTAAACAAGTTCTTGAAGTCATCGGGCGCCGAAATTCCCAAGAAGATTTTCACCGGTTTCGAAAACCTCGATCTGACCATCGAAAAGTCAACTTTGTGGATGCAAGTTGCTTACAAACCTGATAACTTCAAACCCGAAGGCCTCGATGCCAGCGCCTTTAATTGCTTCATGGGTCTATTGCCAGGCGTCCAAGTCACCCCTATCGCAGCGTTGAACTATGCTGGAAACAAAACTGAAGTCATTAAGAAAATCGAAGAAGCTCGTGAATCTCAGGTGTTCCAGCATGGCAAGTTCGACTACTTGTTGAGCAAAAATCAAACTGCGTTTGGGTACACAAGGTGAGCTACTCCCAAATGTTGACATAACATTTCAATAACATTTAAACATTAAATTATTTTGCTAACCAATATGAAGATACCGGTGAGAAGAAGCGCTGCGTAGCCAAAAGCGTATCGATCAATTCTAAAAACTTTTTTTTTGTCTTTGCAGAGTGAAAGCTGGAATGCCGGGATATTTTGTGGCCCTTAACCCAACTGACAGCGATGTCGTGGCAGACTTCACTAACGATCTTCTCGGATCTGAATTGTCTGTATGGTTGCTGAGCGATGGCTTCAAGGACAACCAAATCAAGGGCAAGGTCCTAGTCAACAGTGTCTCGTTGTCCAAACACTCCGTTGCAATCTTTACTTTCGTTCCCAAGTAAAGTGTTTTCCCAAACGAATCTCAGATAAAAAGTATTGCATGCCTAACCAACTCAAGTTTGATGACAATAAGTGCGCAGTGCAAGCTTCCACTATGTTCTCTACCCAGCATTATCCAATAAATAATCAAATAGCAACAAGAAAATCAGTGTTTGAATTGTGATTAACAAAAAGAAATTTTATTGAATGAGATTAGGAAACAAAACTTAAGAGGAAGTAAACCTTAATGTAACCAACAGCTAGGTCAAGCGTGGCATTCAATCTTCTTCTTCGCTGCCTGCAGAACTGTCATCTTTCTTGGCCTGAGTGAAAAATCAGTGTGTCTTAGCATCGAAGCCATTTATCATTAACGCAACGCAACTCACCTTTTTCTTCTTTTTTTCGCCATCATCGCTGCTAGAGTCATCCGAGATGTATTCCTTGCTCTTGAAGCCATCCCCGGAGCCCGTAGTTTTTGTGGTGCTTTTGGTCAAAGCATCTTTGTCGACGCTTTCATTCTTGCGTTTTTCGCCTCCAGCTTTTCCACCAGCAGCCTTGTACTCATCCATTTCCTTTGTGTAGCGTTCTTTTTCTTTGTTGGCCTTTTCTTCCCACTTCGTCTTGTCTTTGAGAACCTGCCACATTTCACCACCCTTTTTTGCGACTTCAGTGGGTTTGATGCCAGGATTGTCGGCCTTGATTTTCTCACGAGTATCGTTCAGCCACAACATGAAAGCTGAGGTGGCTCGTTTCGGTGCATTTTCGTCGCGGTCTTTCTTTGACTTTTTGACTTTCTTCGGCGAACTGGACTTTTTCTTCTCGCGACGCTTTTCTTTCTGTTCTTTCTTCTTTTTCTTAGCACTGTCGTCAGAGCCTGCTTCAGAGTCACTCGAACTGACATTACTATCAAACTCTTCTGCAACATCTGACTCAGCTACGTTGGGATTGAAATCTTCATCAGTGCTCTCCTCGTCGCTGCCGCTCTCATCCGAGTCACGTTCTTCGGCTTCGGCTTTGACACGGGCAAGGTATGCGTCTGGTTCTTCTTTGTCGGAATCACCGAAGTCATCAGCGTAGTTGGACGTCATTTTACCGCTGTTCTTGACGGTGATCTTCTTCGAAACGATAAAATCGTAAAGTTTTGCGTATTCTTCTTTTTCGATGCTGCTGAAGGTGTGCTGAGTGCCGGTCTTGAGTTCGATTTCAAAGTCGAAGCTTTTGGTTGACCCACCCCCACGAGCGAAGTTAACGCAAACAATTTCTTCGAAGCGAATATGCATTGGCGGCTTATGGACATAGATGAAACCGCGTTCAAGTGGATACAAGTATCCAGCAGCTGCCTTAAACGAACATCCAACTGCTGGAGTTCCAGAATGGCCAAGGAACGTT
The DNA here is from genome assembly GCA_000775305.1 of Belgica antarctica. Classification (NCBI taxonomy): domain Eukaryota; kingdom Metazoa; phylum Arthropoda; class Insecta; order Diptera; family Chironomidae; genus Belgica; species Belgica antarctica. The sequence goes on from JPYR01001004.1 coordinate 15,665, forward strand.
CCGGGGCCGGTCAGCTTGCGGTTTATGATGACCTTCATAATCTTGCCGAGAACTTCGTAAACAGGACCAGACAGTTCCTTTGACAGTTTGTCGTCGTACTTTTCTTTGAGTTCACTCTCTGTGAAAGGCAATTCGATACTGGTTTCTTCCTCCATGCCAAACAACAGCACTAAAAAGTGGTATCGAGTTTGACCTTGCTTGATTGGTGGATCCAAGGAAACGACGAAGAACATCTGACGGTTGTCCTTATGTGGCAGCAAGAAGAGGCGTAAGACGGTCGACAGCGGAATCTTGTAGTCGAATGTTTTACCGTGGAGCTGGAAGAACGTCTGGAACACTTTGATGTCATAGCGACCACGCGGAGTGAGGCATTGGATTTCTCTGAAGATTGCGATAGCATCACCGGACAGTGACAACACCGAAGCTTTGTTAATAACATTTTGATGAAAAGCGTCAACTGCGTCGTTATCGCCTTCACTGGTTGGAATGTGGTAGCGCATCTCCATTAAGCTGACCGGTGCATCGTCGTTCTGGTGGAATTCGAGAGTAATTTCGTTCTTTCCAGTGAGGCATTGCGAAACATTTGACAGCGGAATCTCAAACGATGTCTTTTCACCGATGTTGAAGCTGAGCACATCGCCTTTGAACTTGGCTGTTCCCCAATTCCATCCACGCATCGAAAGCTCCTTCTCGAGCATTTCCAATTCGTAGTTCTTCTTGAAAAACTCTGCAACTTTCTTCTCGTCGTCTTTGAATCCAGTGAACCGATGTAAAGAGCCGTTTTTCAAGAACAATCGGAGGCCGAAGTGACCGACAAACTTCTGGAAATTTACAGATTCGATTTCGCTTGCGTTGATTTGCTCTACTTTTCCAGTCTTATCGGACTTCCAGATGATAGAGTCGCTTGTGAGCTTCAATTTTCCGGGAGCCTAAAATTGGGAACATGTCAGAATCTTCAATGGAAATTTCAGCAAACTTAGTTTCTAAGAACGCCGCATTGTTTCTGTAATTGCGAAATGTGCCGAAATTCGAGCAATCGCACTGATCTACTCACCAGCGAACCGCGATGCTCCGATGAAATTGAGTTGAACTCTAGTTGAGATTCCATCGTTGGAAGCTTTTATTTGTTTGAGAATTTTTGTTGACTGATTTCGGCGCGAGCAGTTGCGATTCTGACTAAGTTGGCTTCCCCGGCAAGTTGTTTAATCCGAAAACGTTTACGAACGGCAATTTCTTGAGAAAATATCGTAAACTATCGCAAGCAAAGTTCGTAGAAAGTTAATCGCTTCGACTTATCAAAGACCAAACAAACGTAAGTAGCTGGTCGAGCGCATTCAAGAGTTGGCGGAAATTGGGGACGGTGAGCTTCGAATAGTCTATGTGAAAGTGAAGAATAGTTGGCATCGAAAATTCTCGATTTGACCTTAGTGATTAGCGAATTTACGCGTGTGGAGTGCTCGGGAGTCCCATTGCAGTAGGCATTTTATTTGCATTCGGTCACAGGCTTCATTTTAAGTCGCGTTTGAGCGCTTGAGGTCGTTTTAATTAAGCGCATTGGATGTGTCGTCACAGCTTTTCGTTCTACCGCGCCATTCACTAGCCGTGAATGAAGAGAAAATGTGGTAACACCACTCGCGCACAGCACCACGTCGCTCATAAAAACACACAAAATGTTTTTCATTTTATTTTTCATCTCGCTCGTGAGTGTGTGTTGAAAATGTAAGCCGAGAGCGAGCCAGCGAGTGTCTAAAAATAATGACAATAAATGAAACATCCGAAGTCTAAGTTGAGCTAAACGACGATGGCGATTTCATGATGTGAGAGCAATCGGAATCCACTAATTTTCCTTTTCCGTAAATTTCATGTTGAATGGCTTCTTATCAGTAGCTTATCAGCACCTACTCGAATCCCTCAGGGTCATATGATTAGCGCCTTTAAAGACCTCATGACTCCAAGCATCCCCGGCTTGGACGTAAAGTCTTGCTTATTTTTAGATAACTTCTCTCATCACGGTGTGTGACTTGTTTTGCTTCTATTTTTGTAGATCGTAATAACAGTTGGAGATCTTAAGTACAGTCAGACGAGAAGATGCACATAGAGAATCCAGACGCATTGAAAAATTGGTTGACGCCAGTTTTGGAGCCATTGTAAGTATTTTCTCGTATTTTCGAGCCATGTTTTCCTGAGCATTACACAACTTCACGTAATTCACACCCGCAGATGTGACGCTGATCCTACCGCCTTGGCCAAATACGTTTTGGCACTTCTGAAAAAGGACAAACCTCAATCGGAGTTGGAGGGATGTATGGCAGAACAACTTGATGTGTTCCTCGGTAAAGAGACGAAACCATTCTTGGAGAAGCTTTTCGTCGTGATGAAAACAAGTGAATATTTGAACATCATTGAGGCAAAGCCTTCAGAGTCTGCCGCCGTACCACAAGAGTCAACACCTCTACTCAGTCAAGTGAGTGCACCAAACAGCGCAGCACGGAAAGGCAAAGAGCTTCGAGAAGACGAAAAACCTTCGTCGTCGACCGGAGGAATCAAGAAAGTTGCTGTGACTGCCCCGAGCAAAAGCAAGAGTCAGGAACCGATAAAGAAAAAAAAACCGGAAAAAAAGAAAAATAAGAAAAAAAAAAAAAAAAAAAGAAGAAGGAAAAAAAAAAAATAAAAAAAAAAAAAAAAAAAAAAAAAAAAAAAAAAAAAAAAAAAAAAAAAAAAAAAAAAAAAAAAAAAAAAAAAAAGAAAGAACACGGGAAAAAGAAAGAAAAAGGAAAGAAAAAAAAAAAAAAAAAAAAGAAAAAAGAACGGAGAAAAAAAAAGAAAGAAAAGAAAAACAAAAGCCGACAGAAGAGAGAAGAAAGAAAAAAAAAAAAAAACGTTCTCCCAACATTACGGTGGACGTGGTGGCTGAGGAGACTGGCAATGCATTCGGTTACCGATTGGACCACAGCGGGGTGGGGTCGCGTGCGGAGTTGCCACAGCACTCAGGGATTGTCGGGGTTCTACTCTCTGTGGAATTGGTCCGTCTTGCGCGAGGATTCATTTTGAGGGGTGGGTTCATGCGGAGAAGCGCACGTGGGTGTCGTCGTCGGTAGACACGACGCAGCGTCCGAGTCGTTCCGGGGTGCGACTCCGGCATCTCTGGCGAGCGTCCGTGCATCCCTCTCGTCGATCAGTAGCCGTTGTTTTCATCCGAAAGTCGCGGGCATCTTTTGCTTTGTTTCCCAAGACTCACTTCCGTAGTTGGCGGACCTTCTCGAGCTAATGCAGCGCGATGCGACTCCTCGCACACCCCATTTTTTTCTCTGTGATTTCTTTTATTCTCCCCTTGATTTTTTTCTCTTGCTTTGCTCATCTGCAGTGTCCTCACGGTACTGGTTGTTTGGTTGTCTTGGATGGTGGATTTGCGGTGCGTTATTAAGGCCTCTTTGGGATTTCTTGCCTGCTCGTTCCATTCGTATCGTGTCCCGCCGGAGATCTCGACCGCTGATTGTTTTCGTGTCTCTCGGTGACTTTGAACGGGAAACCGGGACTGCTGTCGCACGCGTTGAATCGCGATTTACTGCGGGTTGGGAATATGCTGCGGGGGCGCGTGGGTTGCGCGGGGAGGCGTACGCCGGTTCTCGGCGCGACAGGGATTTTGA
>JPYR01001006.1:0-19242 GCA_000775305.1 Belgica antarctica
ATCTTTTCCTAGTAGAAACATGAAATCATGTTTTATGATTTCCACTCATTTTATACGGAAACAATGCCAAGTGATGTTTCAGCATCGCCCTGATGTTTTATACAAATCGTTCTTTTTACTGAATTCACATGCTGGTGAAAGATGGTGTTGGTCTTGTTTACCTGGAGCGCGAGAATATTTAGTGAAAAATTTGTTTCGTTGTGCGACTGGAACACGGTTAAAAGCTCATTGAACAATCAATTAACGTATAAGAGAGTCGCCGCTACCCGAGCAGCATGGAGGTGAGTCGGTAAAAGTCTGTTTGAAGCTGTAACAGTGTTCAAAACATTAACGGATTTTCGGTTTTTGAAAACATTGAACCTTTCCGTATGGAGATCTTTCGCCGGGTGCTTTTCCGTATTGAACCTTTCCGTCGGGAAATCATCCCATGGTTCCAGAATTTCTTCGCAATTTCACAGTGTAATGAAATAGTTCGAGTTTTATTTTTTAACGTCTTTTTAAAGTTCAAATTTAATTCAGCGTTGGGCTTTAGCGAAAAGGGAAAACGAAATTGAAACAATTTAATTCAACTTATAAAGCCAGCCGAAGTCACGTCCCAAGCCATTCTTATTAAAATCGAATAAAATAAGCTAGCAGTCAGTTCCGCGACGCTGTGTCGTCGTTCAGCAAGATTATTGATCTCATTTTGTCATTCTTCGCTAAATCGTTGAAGAATAAACATCGTTCGTCAATAACTCCGAAAAAAATTAAATTGAATTTCGTTCTGGACTAATACACCTAATTAAAATTCAAAGCAAGGCTTCTACATAGCCAGCGCAGTGGTGGAAACTTGAAATTCCTATTCATTAAGAAGGAAAATAAATTTTTTGCTCTCGTGAATCGCACGTTCGTTTACAATCGCAAATAACGACGTCATCAATTGTGTCATAAATAATTTCCTCTGTGGATGTCTGGAAGTGTTGAAAAATTGATGTTTTATTGAAAGTTCCGCAGAACAATCGTAGTGACTAAAATAAATATTTGGAACAAGAAGAAAAGCAAGAAAATTTCAAGAAAGACTCGAAATGGAGACCGTGAGTGCTACATCAGAGGAGAATCTGCCTCGGGCTATTGAGAAAACGTCGATAACCAAAGAAGCCACCAAAACGAAGTCAAATAAGCGCCGACGGAAGCGATCGTATCGCAAAAACAGTCGAATTGGAAAAAAATTCAATGCCAAGAACCGGGATTCGCTTTTACAGAGCCAGAGGCAGCAGCGAAGACAACTATTCTGGAACACAGAAGCCTTCGCACCTTACAATACGAATGAATTCTTGATGGCCGATCACGGGCAGGTCTCGCCAAACTTCAACATAGACCGCAGTATCAACGCAACCAACTCACACGAATCAGAGTCAATGTCAGGAAGTGCGCTAGACGAAGATGAGTTTCTGACGAGAGAGTTTCGACATGACTATGAGAATTTACGGCTTGAACAGCTCCAAGGAATGCCAAAAGAAAAGGTGATTGAAGAATACCTCAAGCTGGAATCTTCCCTCGAAAAGGAATTCAACAAAAGCAGCAAAGAGATTCAGACTTTGAACAACAAAATCAAAGGTGGGTTGATACGCGAGAAGGGAAATTTGTATGTTAAGTTTTTGTTCCCCTCTTTCCTTAGAGTTGAATCGGCGGTTGAAGCATAGACCAGTCGATGCCGATCAGTACAGCGACGACAGTGGCTCGTCAAGCTCCAGTTCGTCAGGTTCATCGTCAACTTCTTCTTCAAAAGAAGAAAAACCGCGTGAGATGAGCTTACCCGATGAAATACCTATCGAACCGCCAGCACAAATGACTGAGAAAGTCGTCTCATGTTAAGCTTTTTAACGCAACTTTTTTTTAATTAATATTATGAGTAATGAAAATAAAACTACGCATCACAAACTGTTTATTTTAGTGAATTCGAGGCTGGGGGGACATATTGAACTGAAGAATATGCATTGTGTTGAAATGAAACAGGACAACGTCGTGTTTTTCATTGTCTGAATTTATGCGAGTCTTTTGTGCAAAAAATTGATCATTAGGGTGCGAATTGTCGTTGAATTTATTTAACGACTTTTTCATTCAAATTCTGCTGAATTCGCTGACTTTGCGTCGATATTGCAGTCAACCAGCCTGCAAAGCAGATTTTCAATTCAGTCGTCAATTCAAAGTCGAGATGAGCGAGAGATTAATAAAATTTTGAAATTGAATAACAAAACTGCCGCGATAAAGAATCATACGAGAATAATCAGGTGAACAATGATGTTGCTGGGATCCGTGCTTCTGGCACCGTTCATTGGGCTTCTCGTAGTGATCCTGCTCTTGGCTTCCTTTGGAAAGTCGCTCGGGATCCGCAAGGCTTACGTTGAACTTCTGTTGCGACTTTTTGAGGTAAGTAACCCAAGATAGGCACAGCAGATACAGCGACTGTCGGAAAGAAAGACGTTTTGTTAGAGCGATCAATTGCGTCATACAAAAAGATTTAAAAATAGATGAGAATGCGTCGTCATTGAGTTTTCAAGATCAAAACAAGCTCATGTGTGGAGTTGCAGTTGAGACAATGCACGATCACGCTAGGCTACCTGACCTCCCAATTTGCCAATCTGTCCAAGCGATCAAAAAACGTTTCTCCTCTCCGTCCAAACAGAAAACTTGCGTTATTATTGTCGGCTAAGGTTCAGAGTTCAATCGGCGCTTTGAGAATCAGTTCTTTCCAATCTTATCACCTCAAATCTTTCACTGTCTATTTCACTCAACTTTTCCCGTGCCCTAAAGCCACAGATTAACTGATAAGGCAGCAAATCACGTCCAACCTTGAACCCAACAACAAAAAAATGCGTGATTTTCGGACTGTTGCTCAATTACAGACATACATGCTGGTCTTGAATGCACCACATCGGCGAGGCAGGTGAGTTGCGAAATCACGTTGCTAACATCAAGGCTTTAACACGATGTTTCTCGCACATGCGAGCATTCCACGAAAACTTTTGCTGTTGCACCATCACTAAGCAGCTTTAAATCTCTCAAAAGTTATCAAATCGGTCTTTCCTTATCAGCGTTGTTGTTTTAAGACTGTGATTGAAATTTTTACTTAAATTAACTTTTTTAAGTATGGCCGAGTGAACATCGAGACAGCCAACAAAAAACGAGAGATAATCAATCGAAGCGAAGAGGAAGATACCGCAAATACATCACTCAACTTGCCAGCATCACCAAAACATAATGGCATGGTGAAGAAGCTTAGCCAGAGCGTCATCACCAGAGAGTCATTGCTTCTTGTGCCCGAAGGCGGCGACAATCAAATCACGCAAAACGGATTCGCACACGACAAAGTCGACCATACAGCAGAACCAAATGCTAACATTAACGTCGAGCACTCCGATCAGGTAAGAAGCGTGTCGAATTGATAACGCGGTCATAGAAGTCTTATCAGTCGGACAGATAAAATTTGTTTTGAACCAAATTCACTACTCAATTCTTTATTTTTAGGAGATCGCTGATAAGCAGTTGGATTTCAAGATTGAAGACTGTCTCGAATACTTGAAGTCAGGAATTGAAGCAATTATCGAAGACGACGTGACGTCACGCTTCGAGGCAGAAGAGCTGAAGAACTGGAATCTTCTCACTCGCACCAACAGACGCTATGAGTTCATCTCATGGAAGTTAACGATAATCTGGGTGATTGGATTCTTTATTCGATACCTGATACTGATGCCCCTTCGAGTCATCATCTGCTTCATTGGGGTGAGAAGAATTTTATATTTTTGGGGAAATTGTTTTTTTAGCCTCGAACAAATCGACGTCACCATTACCCGGTTAATTATTAGGTTGTTTGGTTTGTGGCCGCGTTTCCGCTTGTGGCCTGCGTTCCCAGTGAACGCCTCCGATATTGGATGAACAACAGCGTCTCTCTGATCGGCTTTAGAATCATCGCTAGATCGATTTCCGCGGTGATAAATTTCCACAACGACGAATACAAGCCGAAAAACTGCGGGTTCTGCGTGGCTAATCATACATCACCAATGGATGTTGCGATAATGGCCACCGACTGCACTTACTCATTGGTAAGCAGACGTTTTTACGGAGTCTGCAAGTTTAGTGTCGGTGATGTTGCTCGATCTTCAGTATTTTAAGGGGAATATCTCAGTTGGGTGCATTGCCTGCCTCATTCATGTCGTTCTGTCTTCATTCATTGTTTCTCCTCTCCCGAATCCTCACACTCGACTCAAGGTTTATTGGCTAACAATCTGTACTGCAGTAATGGGCTGCCTGCCAGATAGCGATTCAAAGAGAAGAATCATTAGAATGACGCTCATACATTGCTTTGATTTCCTTTCAAACGCGATCTCTTGCGTGGTGGAATACCACGATCCTGAAAACAGGCCGGTGAACGGCATATGTGTAGCAAATCACACCTCGCCGATCGATGCCCTCGTGCTCATGTGTGATAATTGCTATTCGTTGGTGAGTAAACACAATAAGTCTACTGTCTTAATCTGGCTCCGCTAATCTTTTCTCTACGCTTCTTCTTATTATTTTCACTTTCTATTTCATGAACACTTCGCACATTTCTGTTAATTCGTGTTTTTATTATAATTTTTCCTGTCTTGCACGTTTTTACTATTATTTTCATGTCTTGCATGTTGCGTTTATTTTTTTCATGTCTTGCATGTTTGTCTCCGTTATTTGTCGCTATTTTTATATTTTTGAATCCCGTTGTATCAACAGACAACTAACTTTTCTTATGACTTTAGATTGGACAACGACATGGCGGCTTCCTTGGAGTTCTCCAGAGAGCGCTAGCCAGAGCGTCGCCGCACATCTGGTTCGAGAGAGCTGAAGCCAAAGATCGATCTGCTGTTGCGTCGAGGTAATAAACTCAACGGCAAGACCTGTTGACTCACATTGTCGGCCTTTCGACTAATAAAAAACCTATTTTTAGACTAAAGCAACACGTGTCAGACCCAAAGAACCCGCCAATCCTTATTTTCCCAGAGGGAACGTGCATCAACAACACGTCAGTCATGCAGTTCAAGAAAGGCAGCTTCGAAGTCGGTGGTGTAATTTACCCAGTCGCGATAAAGTGAGTCATTCGTAAACCTTTCCCGTTCAATTTAAGATGATTGCAAATATTATTCTTTTTGCCATTTTAGGTACGACGCTCGGTTTGGCGATGCTTTCTGGAACAGTTCGCGATATTCAATGATGCAATACCTCTTCTTGATGATGACCTCGTGGGCGATCGTTTGCGATGTTTGGTACTTACCGCCAATGTATCGAGAAGAAGGCGAGTCGGCCATCGATTTCGCTAACCGAGTGAAGAGTGTCATTGCGAAGCAGGGCGGTCTCGTCGACCTCGTGTGGGACGGCCAGTTGAAGCGCATGAAGCCAAAGAAGGAATGGAAGGAAAAGCAACAGGAACAGTTCACAAAACGGCTCAAAGGCGACTAGCTAAGGGGATGCTGATACAATCTAGGCTGCAATGGGAACTTTAAATCTATCAAAACGGAAGCGGTTAACTAACAGTAGAAATTCCTCCCCAACACTGGTTCCTTCCCACCTATTTTTATCAAACCGTGAATGCTTAAGACACATTCCATTTCTTATAAAACCATCCAAAACCAAACGTCAAACCAATCAAATGTAAATATTTCGAGCTGTACTAAAGCGCCACCCTGATCCGTAAATTTACGCGCGATTGTAAAACTGGTGAACGGAACCAACTAAAATTTCGCTACTTAAATATGGATTAGATTAGCTCAACTATTTTCTGAAGAAATCATGAAAAAGCATTTGCGAGAAACTTTGTGACTTCAAGTGTAGCGTAGAAAAGATTTCGGTTGTGTACATTTTCACTTACTTTGTTGAATATGTGTTATAGGCTGAAAAAGCCGTTTTCCCAGTTCGTCATCACCTATAGAAGCACCTTTTTTGCTGCTTTATTAATTTATTAAGGGTTCACGACGACACAGCAGCTCTTATCAAGCGACCTTTTTGAACGCTACCTTGTTGTAACTGGTTTTGCGTTACGCCTTATAAAGTGGATTGTGTTATCGTGGATTATTGTTAATTTTGCATTAAAATAAATCTTAAGGGAAAACCGATTTTGAAAAGGAAAGAGAGATAAAATAAAATGAAAACAATTTATAGGCAACGAGAAACGCAATTTTTTTAGTCTTTGGAGTTTCAGATCAAAGGAATTAGCATCATCGTGATGGAATTCTAAGTTTCAATTGGTTGATTGAATGATCGACCAGTCTTGCAAGCTTATCTCAACTTTGTGACAGTTCCAACTTGCTGGTTGATTCTAGTTTAATCATTCAATCAATTAGAATTCCACTTAAACCTTTCCTGATTGATTAATTGAATTTGCTGAGACCTTTCACTTTTTTTTTACTCAACTTCGAGGCAAGTTGTAGTGATCAAAACTCTTCCTATCACAATTTTATTCCAACAGTTCACAACCGAATCAATAACAAAGCAGTTTAACTTTCATCACTTTTGATTTCTTTATTTCTTCTTCTTTCTTTTTTATATCACATTCTTAGATTTTACAATCAACTGAAAATAAGTGGTATCAGTAGTTTTATAGGATAAAATCATCTTATTCAAGTTTTCAAAAGTAGGCAGTTTGATAAGGGTTGGTCTAGCCTTCGTGAACAAGTCCACACAATTTCTTTCACAGTAAAACCTTTAGAAGTTTGTGCTTGGAGTTTAGAAAACGACAATTTTAAATGCTTTAAGTGAACGAACAAGATTTAAACGGATATTTAATGAATTTTCTTGAATTTTTCAATTAGAAGTTACAACTTGAATTTTTTCTATCAATTTTTCCCTAAACACTCGGAAAAATCGCGAAACTGCATTGTTGATTTTTACAGCTCAAAATTGACTCAACTCAAGTTCACTGATCGTCAAAAGACACGGATAAAAAGAAAACCGATAGACTTTGAAACTTTAACAATTTATTTTTAGGCTGTAGCAACGTTTTAGTAAGATTTTTTACCGCGAAAAAACTTAACAATAAAAAAATGTCATCGAAGGTAAAAGCGCCCGTTTAGGCTGTTGCAGTCGCTTCAAGATTGTAACAAGCTTTGCAGACTCTCACGGGCTTTGTTAGTCCGAATTTTGGCAGCGGTGTTTGGGATGATGAACAGGTGCCACAGAAGATATTGCCTAAAACGATAAAAATCGATAAGTATTGAAGCTTTTCGCGAGATTATCACTAAAAGTGTCAAAAATTGTTCAAACTCACCGCAATTTCTACAGTGATGACGTCTTCGGAATGCTGTGAACTGAAATTCGCAGTCCATACACTTGAGAACTTCATTGTCCGGCCGCCACCTTGGCGGGGGTTGAAGGTGACTCGCCGACGGAGATGATGGTATGCTGTAATTCCGAGTCGGCGTAAGATCGTCATCGCGATGTGTGTTTGACGATGACGAACCGTCGTCACTTAGGCTTATACTGCGGCCTGTCAATCGATTTCCATAGCGGCGCTTTCTGTTGCGGTCAAGCGCGTTGTCATCTTGCGCCTCAATCGGTTCTTCCCTGTCCTCTTCTTCTTCGGCAAACACCGTGTCCGACTCCGGATTGGCTTCTTCAGCAGAACAAATGCTCTGTTGTGACCCAATCGAGCCGTGACTGCTGTTGCTCTGTCGGATGACGTTCTCTTCGCTTGCACGAAATTCAAAAAGGTCTTGCGGGTTATCTTTTGATTTAGTTTCTTCGAGAATTGGTGGATCCTCGGGTTCGTCTATCGTACAATTTATTTGGAACACTGAACGAAGTATTTGGCGAAGGTCTGCTGCGAAGTTCGTTTGAAGTTGATCAGCTACTCCAGCAATGCACACGAAAAGTCGGTGAAGTAAATTTTCAGTGGACCTAGAACTGAGAATATTAGTTAACATCGTAAAATACTTTGAATGTCCCCGAATCTTACTTAAACCTCATTCTTCTCGACACTTCTTTCGATTCACCAGACGCTGATGAACTTGGTGATGCTGAGCTGCTCGATGCACTTGACGAGGACGAATTGTCTTCACTGCTGCTCATTTGATGCTTCCTCGATCGCCTTTTCCCACTTTTGTCTTTGCTTCGGTAATGACTAGAACTTGCACTCTTACTTGTACTGGGCTCGACGAGCTTCTTAAGACTCTTCCAGCTCTCGTCATATTGGTTGACGGTCAGCACATTTGTGTTCTCTTGATCGGGAGAGCTCCCGTTATCACCTGTTCCCATTCCACTATCACGCGAGTTCGTTGTTCCATCGTTTGACGCCTCTCCAGCTTCTTCTTGATTATTGTTTGATATAATGTTGAACGTGAGCGGCGCGACATTTGATTGCAACAGGTTTCCGAGATTAGTATTTGGGACAAGAAAGCCGGTTGCGCAATCGGCTGTCGCAAGATTGTCTTGATTTGTGGCGTCTTCTTCAGCTTCACGTTCGACAATCTCCGTTTCTTCTGCCACCCACTCATTAGCGTTGGTGTAATTTTCTTTTGAATAAAAGTTTTCGTTACTCTTGCTGGTCGTCAGTGTGTCACTGCTAGGCACAATCGTCACATTGGTCGTTGTCGATACATCTTTAGTTTCATCGCACTTGCCAGTGCTGTCGTCAGGTTTCGACTGAGTCAGGATGATGGGCTCATTTGTGCATAGCAGTTTCTCTAATTGGAAAAGCTCGTTTTTGTTGAGTGTTCGAAGGTAGTCGCGCATCTTCACGAGAAGCTTCCGGAATGGTCGGAACATCTCTGACAGCTGGTCACTGCTTTGGTCCATGTTCAGCGGTCCTTCGTTAAAAATAATTAAGCCACTAACGATAGCGAGTCGTGGAATCGAGAACATCAGCGACGGATCGTACGTGTCAACCTGTTCCTGGTCTATAAGCTTCAGTTTCAAAGCTCGTTGGAGTGTCTCGGAGAACAGAACGCATATCAGCTCCTGTATCTCGTGTTCTTGTTTGCTTTTCACTTGCACCATTGCACTCACGTAGAGCAGCTCGAACTCGGCGAACAACCGATCGAAAATCTTCAAGCTTTCGTACAGCGTTTCAGTCGCTTGGTTGTGCAGGTCTAGTTTAAGAATTGGTGAATTTGGTGTATTGTTTCGAAGGCACTGATCTCGCAGGAGATTCCTAACGTTGTCCAATGATTTTGTGACAGCTTTTGCCAGCGGTCGCATCTCGGCGCTCTCGACTTCGCGGTTTAGAATTGCGGATCCGGCAGACAAACACTCTGCACCAAACCATAGCTGCCCGGATAAACTCTCTTGCAAGACCTCTTCGGGGAATTTTGCTCGAAATGCTCGGCATGCCCTGTCTTCGTCCAGCAGCTCATCCATTATTTGATTGATTATTCCAAGAACACGGTCCTAAAAGTTTTAGGTTTGATATTAATTCGGAACAAAGAAGCAATGTTAATGGTTGAATCGACGTCATACCTGTTCTTGGCGCAATTTTGATACTAAGCGGGAACATCTCTCGGGTTCCGATCGTCCATCGAAGCTATCTAACTCATTCGCAACGGCTGTAAGACCACGATCTGCATGATAGAATCTCGCCAATAGAGATTTGTCATCAGCCTGCAATGAATGGAACAATTAATTAATTTACTTTTTATTCAATCTATGAAACAGCAACGCTTGACGTAACTAGTCTTGATCTAAATGGCAATGAGAAATGCGTAAATTTGCAAACTGTACTGGTATGAACACCACCATCGCAATTAAATAACGCTTGTGGCTTCAATCAGGAAGCAAGAAAAAACACAAAGAAACTTCAGATCAGCTACGTATGAAGCTTGAATTATATTCAAGCAGACAATAATAATTTGACCATATAGCATCGTAACCTTTGTCCTTCAAACACTCCGTGCAATCATCTCGGTTTTGTTTCGCACCTTTTCTTAAACTGTTTCACATTATTTGTATGGCTCAAACCGCAACCAACACATGAATCTGTCAAGAATCTAAAAGTTCGCTGATAAACGGCAAGATATCTGCGACTTGGGTGCAAATCAAATCTCTGGGTAATCATCAAGGAAGCAAGGCATGGAGATTACTCTGATTTTTTGCCATCAAAGTTTACCCGCTGGAGTAAAACAACCAGCAGAACAAGGTTTCGTCGGTTTCGTAACAGTTTACGCTTTGTGAAAATATGCTTTTTAAAGTCAAAAGAAACGAGAAAATAACAGCAACGTGCTTAAACGAAACAAAATATTGCGACTCTGTCTACGGACAACCTTGACGTTAGCGAATGTTGAAGCCGAAGCAGTCGATCAAAAAGTAAACACAAACAAACGACATATTTTCTCTACGGATTTGTCTGATACTGGCTACGAAAGTCTCGTTTAGAGGCTTGTGCTTGAATTGTTAATGAAGCCTTATCAATGAGATCACCGATTAAGTCTTAAATGTTGTGTGTGTCTTTTGGGGTCTCCAGTGACTCGCGCATATCTTATCAACAAGTTTCACTCTTTCGGTTTCATGTGTGGAGCTTCCACAGCGAGGTTTAACAACGCAGTTAAGTTGATTAACAATCCAGGAAAACTTGATGGAAAATTTTACGAATCAACATTGTGAATAATTAAGCGAAGATTAGATTCGCATGAAAAACAGTCGAGTGGAGAGTGTGTACGTTTTATTGTATCGATTGTACGGCAACTTTCTGTTTCACTTCAGCGTCTCGTATTCCGCAATCTCTTCTTTTCGTGGTGTTTTGAAAACCGAGTTTCAAAATTTATCTCTCTCTCGAGTTTTTTGTCTGCTACCGAACTTTTATGCAATCGACCTGATCCTCTCGTCAAATCAACCCTTAAGTGCAACAGACCACAACAAACTTGCACTTTTAATAACAACTCGTAACACACACAGCGATAGACACAGCGTGATAAGAAGTAAAAGTATTTTCTTTCTTTTTTCGAACACAACTATATTAAGCCGAGTGTTTGACATGAGCGATCATAAACAAACTTGTTGATAAGGACCGACACACAATTCTCAAACAAAATGTGCAAAAAACAGACATCTTCGTTCACTTCTTTTGTAATGACGTTCCAGTCGAATGAACCTTGTTTGACCTTCCCTAACACCACTTGTTGTTAGTGTAGTAGGAAGCAGTCGCTCTTCAGTTACATGACGACGTCACTCGCTCTGAATTGTCAACGCAAATGAAAGTTTATACGTTTCACTATGCAAACTTAAGTGATTCCTTGATTTATAATCAGTTCATTGCAAGAACGGAGTTTAGAGCGAAACGATCATGAGTGAAGCAAAATTCTGTTTATTTGCAGCGAGATTGTAGTTTTGTTGACTCAACTACCTTCCTGTGTCTTTGAAATCAGTTTCTTTTATTTTATGGGCGCATTGTGAAGGTCGAAGCCTTCATCTTCGGTGCTTTTCAAATGACAATTGTATTCCAATTGGTAAATTTGCTTGTGTGGAGAGGACAAAGCACTGTTTGAAGTGTTAAACTCATCTTGAACTTTACAAAAATCTGCATTCAAAATAGATTGATTGCTTGGTGGAGCTTTCGGCACGTTTTACGATAGTGCTGTTGATGAATCACTTCCATGACGAGAACTAACGGAGTCGAATTTAGTTTTGATTACTTTGAAATGACAACAGACAGAGAAAGCGTAGGAATTCTGGATGAATCAGAAGCGCTGTTAGGCCGATAAGGTTGTTAAGCTCGCCGTTTGAGTTTTTGGGTCTCCGATAAGAGCTGCATATTAGATAATTTTGCTTTCAGTTTGTTTACAAACTCGAGAAAGGCAAAAAGAAGACGATAACAGCAAGAAGAAGACATTTAAGGCAAAAAGAAGAGCAAAAGCAAGAAGAGACGATAGAAGATCAAATATACGAAAAATTTTCATTAAAAGCCTCGAATACTGTTTCCGATTCATCAGAACTCGTGACGGGATCATTATCAGCTCGAAAACTCCCCGAGCTTTCGGAACAGGAGAAACAACAGAGCTTCTGCGGAGCGAGACGGTGACGCAAACTATTTCCGTGTGTTACGGGATGAAATAATAAATTTCACCATGAAGTGCGCCGCTTACCGTCATCGTGAGAACTTTGGAGAAACTGTATTTAATGAAACGTTGGAAATAATGCGACTACGCTAGATTAATGCAGCGTGAGAGGAAAAGTTTCTCTCAAATCACGTTGACCTCGATTTTAGCCTCCCAACACGTCGTCGTTTAGTTTTAATTACGTTTTCACAACGTCACTGATTTGAGCTTAAGGTGATGGATTGCTGGACCGAGAACGGATGTTCTGATCGCAAATTTTTTTTTATCTCCTCATGATAGGCAAACGACTAACACGCACAAAGAGACTTCAATAGAATCGCAAACAAAAGATTTCATGTTAAACGGACAATCGAGCGGCTGCGACGCTTCCATGACTCTAACGATTCACGGTTGTATTCTTCCAAACGGTCTCGACGATACTCACTTTGGGCTTATTTAACCATTTGCGCAAAGAATCCATTTCCCAGTTTCTCTTTCACTTTGAAAATTCAGTTTTCGCTTGGCTTTTGAGTTTATGCACACAAATTTAGCTATCGTTCATTTATCTAAGCGACGTTGAAGCTCTGTTATCAGCCATGAACGTCCAAATTGTTTGATTTACTGCGACAGCTCTCGAAATGACTTTTAACTCGCAAGACTTTACTTCTCACTAATAAAAACCTGACTGACAGAAGTGCTGAGTTGAAGTCGATAGAGCAGATCGATTGCCCCCAAGTCAGCAGCTCAACCAGGCGCTGCATCGGTAAAGCAGTAAACATCTGTTTTTGTTTGTAAGATCGCAAAATTCTGCAATTCACATTTAGATCCTCAAGCAATGAAAAAGCGTGAGTTCCAGGGAATAGAGTCCTGTTAACGTCAAACCGCCTATGAACGCAAGCACCATCGAGTTGGTGAGTTGAAATCTTGGACTCGCACGAAATTGCGTAGGTTTAAATTTAATTTGACTTCGCAAATTAGGAAATTCGCCATGAATCATGCCTTAGCGATACCGAGCATGATGGATACGCCAAAAATCAACGAGTATGAGCAGCGAGAAGCCAAGAACTTCGAGCTCATGGGAACCCGCAAAGAACGTGAGTTTCGCATTTTTCTTTATGCAAAGTTCACTTCGATGATTTTTTGTGAAATTTTAGGATCGAAAAGACTTGCACCGAAATCGCATAGTTTAAGCAAGTCTGTTTCGGAGAAATCGGGCCCGCGGTTAAGAAGCGCATCGACCGGGCGCGATAAACGATCGGAGTTCCAAGCGAGATACTGGGCCTTTTTGTTCGGGGTAAATATGTGAATTGAAAACAACGATTAAAATGGAGACTCACACTACAGGGCTGTTTCAGAACCTTCAACGGGCTATTGATGAGATTTACAAGACAGTGGAATACTACGAGCACTTGTCGTCATGCCAGGAAGCGATTCTGGTGCTGGAGAATTATATACGCGAATTTAAAGCTCTAGCAGAGTTCTTCCAAATGTCTTGGGACTACGAGCGAACACCGCTGCCCCAAAGACCATCGTCCATCGCTTGGGAAGTTCGAAAAACTTCTTCTGTGCCTCGCATTCGCAACAAAAACGTCAACAGTCCTTCGATGTCTGGAAAATCTTCGCCAAGCAGCTTCTCGGGATCGAACAGTCCGTGTCCGACAATCGAAGAGAACAAGAAGTTGGGAAGAACACACGTTATAAAAAGCCCGGAACAGCGACCACACAAGATTGACGCTCCGACAATACACGTAACCGAAGACTCTCTTCAGGCAGCTAAGGAAAGAAAGTTCGAGCAACTCTTGAAAGACTCGCAACCACAGAATGATCTTCTGCCGTTACACAAACCCAAATCAATATCTCTCGAAAATCTCAATCAAGTCACCGACTCGCCTGCTGACCAATTCCAGTCCTACTACGCCATCCACATGCGCGACGGCGAAACTCAAACTGAAGGTATTCACGACGACAACCTGACGTTGCTCGAATATCTTACCAAATACTGCACGCCAAAACTTCTCGCAAGTCCACCGAGGTCAAACATTGTTGCACAAGTAGAAAACACGAAGGAAACGTCTCCACAAAGCACTGAGCTTCAGCAGATCCCAACAACACCGTCATTGTCAGATTTCCTCAAGCCTTCTCACAAGTCGGACGAGCTGCGGACGCCAAGTGAGCCAACTCTAGCAGCCACAAAGCCAGCAACTAAAGCTCTTGTTCGAGCGAACTACTCACTGCGAAACCAGACAATCACTTCCAAGGTGTCCGTCGAAACCACGGCCAGAAAGTCATCGACCGCCGCTGCTACTCGGGCCAGTCGACCCCTTCCTCGAACGACGACGGCTAAAAACATTCCGCAAGCAGATCCAACAGTTCCGAAGCAGGCCAAAAGTGTTCCGATTCGGTCGAAAACTATGATTGAGATTCCGAAGCAGCAGCAAAAGTTCAGTATTAGAAGCGGCGAGCTGCGCAAGAAAAAATCTTTGGAAGACAACACCACCGACAGCTCGACATCTACTCTTAAAGCTTCAACAGAGCGACTTGGGTCGAGAAACAGTGTTCGAGGCTCCGGTGATATCAAGAAGGCCACGAACAAGAAGGTTGAAACGAAGCCACCAAACAGCAACGGCGCTGGTGACGGGTGGATGACAGTTAAGTCTAATAAGAGACGATCGAGTTGGTCCAACCAACGATTCGATCAACCCAGCGCCTCTGCTAGTCTTCCTACACTACTAGCGCTTCTCAACGAAAACGGTGAAGAAACGTACAAGGAACCAAGCAATGATGTGAAGACCTTGAAACCGGCGAATGAAAACCTGAAAAATATTCCGGCAAAGACGGCCGAGCAGAAGAAAGAGCAACCGAAGGTGAAGGCCGCAACTGCGAAGACAAAGCCTGTGATGTCAGCGCTAGCCCAAAGCAAGAAAATAACTTCTTCAGTCAAAGCAAAAGTGAACAGTAACGCTCCTCTGTCCAAGCGGGTCACGGTGAATGAAAAGCCGAAAGCTCATCCAGCGCCGAAGCAGAACCAGCAGAACTTCATCAAGCGTCAGAAGAGTGATATTACTGGCCTGAACATGAAGTCGTTGCGCAAGGAATATTTGCGGCGGGAGAAATACACTCCGTCGAAGAAGCAAAAAGAAAGCGACGATGAAAAAAAAGTCGATATGAATCTCCAAACTTCAACAGTGCTGATATCGCAGACCATCGACAACTTGTACTCGGAGCTGGGTGGTCAGAAGTCCAAGTTCACCAACGGGAGCTTGTCAAGCTGCGACGAGTTCGAAGATGACATAGAGTCGGACGACGACCACCAGAAAAAGCTCATCGAAGAGCAAGAAAGCCTAGAGCGTCAAATCAGAGAACTCCAGAGCCAAGAGATCGATGTCGACACCGAAACTGACGAGACTGACTGCGAAGCCATCCTGTGTGACTTAGAAGACAACGAAAGTTCGGAGAATAATGATCCCGAAGGCCGCAAAAGCATCGACTCGTTCATCGACGATGATGCAATGACGTTGGAAATGCGTTACGCTCCGATGTTGACTGATCTTACCCAAATGGAGCGAGATGAAACTCTGGCCACGCTGCAAGAACTGGTCGCGAGAGATCCTGGCAGAGCTCAAAAGCTTCACTTAAAGCTCTCGAGTCCAAGCCGCCGTCGGTCTTTCCATGAGACGTTGAAAAAGTACCAAGGCAAGCAGGAGAAGGCCAAGGAAAAACGACACGCGTTAGCGCATCAAAAAGCTCAGAAGATTCAGCAGCTGATCCAGAGAGTCGAGATAGTCAAAGCAGCGAAATCTCAACTCACAGAAAGTCGCCGCGTAAGAATGGAAGAAAAGCTTCAACGAGCGACAGAGAATCGTGAAAATTACTTGAAAAATAAAATCAAAAAAGCTCACGACGAAGAAGAAAAGCTCAAAGAGATTGCGTTCATCAAGAATATTGAAATGCAAAACAAACGGCTTGACTTGTTGGAATCTTGCAAGGAACACGAAGGGAGACTTCAAGACATGGAGCAAGAAAGGTGAGTTAGATTGCCAACTGATTGTGTGAATTTGAATTAACTTGTCAACATTTTAGACAAAAACGGCAGACTGAGAAGTTGGCTAAGGAAGCTGATGTCGTTAGAAGACGCCAAGAGATCGAAATGGAGCGAATCAAGAAACTTGAAAAGATGGATGAGACTAGGTAAGCTTTATTAAAACAGCTGTTAAGATCAAATTTTAACTTTTTTCTTCAATTTTAGACGCGAGCGTGAACAACGAGTAGGAAAATTACAGGAAGAAAAGGAAAAGGCTCGTCAGGAGATGGCCAAAGAGAAGCAACGTGATCGAGATAAGCGACTCCAGGCTATTCAACAGCAAGCAATCCTTGACACAGAAGAATTGCAAAGGAAAATCCAGCAGAAGCAACAGGAATATCAAAAGCGACATGAAGAAAACATCGAACACATCCGTCAGCGTGCTTTCGAACTTGCTGTGCTTTCTCAACGAAATCCCGATGATATCAAGAGCCAAATCGACGAAGAAGACACAAATGAGACTGCCGAACGAACTCGCGAGATGATTAAGTTGAGCAAGAAACGAATGAAGAGAATTAAAGAGCGGTACGGAGTCTTGTGTCAGCAATATCTCAGCGAGCTGCCAGAGTTGTCTGCCAGTCACCGAAAGCAGTCGCAAGTGCCAAAGCTACTTAATGCAATCAAAAAAGGCAACGCCGGGACTGGAGGAAACGCCGTGCAGATGGGAGCTGAAAGGCCGATCGGACAAATCGTTCGCATCATCGAAAAGTCGACCATTATCGATTTTCACGCTTTGTGGCTGCTTGATGGGCTTGGCATTCTCGCCAATGTCATCGAAACTGGGCTTCAGCCGAATTCAGAAGTTTCAAGAGTCGCAGTCACCAAAGCAGTTCAGCTATACAGAAACGCCTGCTCGAGTTGCAAGCAGATTGCACAGCACTCTATACTTGGTGGGAGCTTTCTCGTCTTGCTCGACGCTTTGAACTTCACCTTGAAGGTAAGAAGATCGGAAATTGGAATGAACTTTGCACTTAAAACATTTTCCTTTAAGAATCCCGATACCGAAGTGAAGAACTCGTCGTGTCCAGTGGAAACAAGCACAGAGTTGTTGCTTGCATTGACTGTGGTTCTGTCGAACTTGAAAGCGTCTGAGAACGCAGCGATTGGTGTTCGCATTAATGATGTCGTCGGGTGAGTTACCAATCGTAATTGTATTAAGCTTATAATATTAACCAGAGAAACTTTTTAGATACTTAACTGCGAGCGGAATTCTCGAGCAGATCACGAAAAAGTGCCTGATGGTGCGCGAACCCATCGAGAACCAGCAAAGCCTTCTGTTGCCGCTGTTGGCGATGATCGGTTTTGTTACAAAAATCAGCGAGATATCGACACGCGAAAACTTTATGGCGATCGCTAAATCAACGGAGATTTTCGGAATCATCACGTTGCTTTACAAAACTATGAGTTTGGGTGAGTGCTTTGGTTTTAGCAATGAAGATTCTTTCTCAACGTCGTTGTTTAGATGGATCGATTCCACCACGGACGGTGTCGCTCGCTGGTTCCACTTATGGCCTTATCAAAGCAATAGCAATGCTCGACACGACCGGCTTCCAAGTAAGTCGCATTTCGACCAAAGTCGTTGAAATATTTATTAATCGATTAACTTTCAGGAAATTCTAAGCGAAGAACGACTAGGCTTCAAGTTCCTCGACGTTGTAACAATTCTTTTGAACTATTGTGGTCCGCAGAAACTGGGTGAAAACGAAAACAAGGAGATGAACTTGATGATCCGTGATTTGATTGTCATCATCGGCTACTTTTGTGCCAACAACCGAAGAAATCAGGTGAATTATCCAATCAAGCTCTGAAAATTGCTTGGAATTAACTTAAAACCTTTCTGGAATAGAATCTGCTGACTTCGGAGCAATCATGCATCATTTTGAAATCGATAACGAAGCTGCCAATTGACCTTGCACCAACTTATTACCCAACGCTACTCACAATCATCTGGGAGAACCCAGAAGCTGAAGCGATCCTGGGAAGAGATTTCGACATCAGTTCGCTCAAAGAGTACGAGAAGTCGGCACTGGCCAAGAAGAATCCGCTCCTGCACATGCTTGAGATTTAGTGATTCGGCTTAATACTCGATTGATCGACTCAAGTCTTCTCACGCCACACGAATTCAAGAAATCTTCAGCAACAAACCCTCGCATACCATTAATAATTTACATGCTGCTTTTGTTTTAATTTATTTTCTTCAAATTCTGTCAATTCATAAACTTCTCTTTCATTAATAAACTGTCAAATTTATTCGCACTAAAGTTTGTAGTCTGTTTCCTTGTCATCGTCAAGTCTTCGACTTTTTTCAACCGAGATTTTTAAAATGCAGTTTCTTGAGTCGAGTCTAGACGTCAACTTGCACTCAAGCAAATCAAAACATTTTTTTTTTAAAAAAAAACACTGGCTTGAAAAAAACCTTTCAATTCCTTTCTTTTGGCAAAGGTCGTCAAATTCAGCTGATCGCTTTTCGTCCATTGATTTTAAGAGCGTAGACGACGTCAGCTGCGGTGACTATGCTTCGATTTTCTCCTTGAGCGCGTAAGACGGTATCCCGAATGACATTTTCCAGGAAAGTCTTCAGCATATTTCTAGTGCGCTCCTTTGAAGCTTCGCTTGCAGCGTTTCGTTGGATGACACCTGGCTGACTAACAATTGTCTGGATCACAGGACGTTGAACCACAGGACTTTGAAGAATAGAACGAGATGCTGTCACGCGGCGGATAAATGGTCTGCATCTTCGCACAAATCTTGTTCTTTTATGATAAACAGGATGGCGAAGCTTAGAATTTTTCTTATAACTTTTGCGAACCATGATGAGACTTGACTTGACTTCTTCGATAGCTGTTATCACGGAAAACGAAAGACTCGAGTGATGGTAATATTCACAAACTGCGCTTCTTATATAGGAAATTCGAAATTCTTTCACACCAACACATTAACTTATAGGGACTTTGACCAAGCCTTGGCAGTTTGTGTGGGAAGTGGCTTAGTTTCCAGTCGCGTATGGAATTTCGGGTGACCTAAACAACTTTGTTAATTACAGCTCAAATGTTCAGTTTCATTAAACGAACAGACTCGAAGCACTAAATTATTAAAAAATTAACTACAGTGAGTTGGGCAGCCCTCAAAAGT
>JPYR01001007.1:0-19193 GCA_000775305.1 Belgica antarctica
TATAATAGGTTCCTAATTTTCATTGTGTTTTAATGGAACCAGCACGAATGGGCTTCCGAAGACTCTTCTCGAGGTTTAAAAGGAATTCACAACTTATTGAATGAGGTAGGAGGATAGAAAACTAATTTCAAACGTTGAATTCTCGTATAAATGTTTGACTGGGACAAACAACTGCTTGTATGGCGAATTTTCATTGTGGATTCTAGGAATAAAAACGTGTTGAACACGTACCGAAGCGAAAAACGTCATTTGTAAATGAAATATTTGTTAAGCCGATCACAATGCAATACAGAACATGCAGCAGTAGCGAGTAAATATTTACTTAAGAGCAATAACGTTTAATCTATACACGTGCATTGTTATTTTTTACGTCAAACGTTTTAATTTCCTTCCAACAATACCTCGGATAACAATTTTTCTCTTTTGACACGTTGCCTGAGAGCGAAATCCGTTTTCCCGAGCACACAAATCATTGAGATTGAAGCGAAAAAATATTTTTTCAAAAAATATTTTTATTGAAAAATATTGATCGTGTGATCTTCAAGTATATCTTTAAGTATCAAAATGTTGTTATATAAAAAGCTGTTGCAAGATATGGCACTTAAAATGCCATTGAAAGTTCAACAGTAAAGATGATGTTCACCGATTTGAGAAATGAAAAATTGGAGTTGCTGCTTTTCTGAAGATATTTTCTGCTGTGAGCAAACAGCGCTCTTGAGTGTAATTGCATATCTACACAAACCTTTTCCAGGAAAGTGGTGAAGCGGAACAGAAGATTTTTATTTTTGCATAGCAAATATTTGAACGAGCAGAGCAGCTCGGATGGAAGCTTTGAGGTGTTCCTAAGTGTATGATTTCTCTTCAACCGATTTTTTTGCATTGAATTGTGGCGAGAACAACTTTAATACGCCATTTGAACTTTTACTGCCCTAATGAAATTATTTTAATTGCGTTTTTACTTCTCTCATTTCAGAAATGGATGAAATGATTCTGCACTGCAATCAAAATACCGTCTATGTGCTTAATACGAGCTACAGTAGTTATGGGGTGAGTTACAGATTAAATATTCATTTTCATTCATTAGTGATTTAATAATTCTGTCAACGCTTGGAATCCTCCGGTGATTGCAATTAAATGAGTTTGCCAAAGAATGGCATCACACCCTACCGTTAGGATTAAGCCGTGAATCCAAACAATTCAGAACTTTCACAGTTCTGAACGAATTTTCAGTGGATAATGGCCTGGTTCACTCGACACTGCCTAGACTATTATTATAATGCGAATCAATACGCCAGAAATTTGCGTAATCGAGCTCAACATCTGTCTTACTTTTTTTTTTGCAGGAATTCGACATGATTGGATTGTTCGGTACGCAGAGCGCTTGTCGAAGCTCATCAGCATTCACCAATGCCGCAACTTCGCCAGCCACAGCACTCAAATCGAAATCAAAAGCCACAAATATGCTGCTAGATAATCAAATAAACAATAAGCTGAAAGAAGTCAACAACAACTTAATTAGGAAGCGTCCACATTTTTTGAAGTTTTTCAACGAGAATTTTTTTAAGCCGGGATCCGGTGCCGTCAACACTTCTCCGGCAAATAGTATTAATAGCTGCAAGAGGTAAGGGCTGCTGATCATTTGCGTGCATAAAATAGCTCTAGAGCGTCAAGCTCAACGGAAATGAACATGAATGGCGTTGTTGGAACCTTTAAAGAGTGTTCTGCAGCTCATTCGTGATGAATGCATATTGCATCGAAGGCAGGATATAGACGATTGATCACAGTGGTGCTGAAATTGTCACTTCTACAACGTCAAAGCGACTCATTTATGAATAATCTCCCCGAGAAGAGTTTCCAAGTGATTAAAATCACTCGTTTGCAAGATTCCTTTGTGAATGCCTCCACACCACCCCCGAGATACAGTTGAGCAATTCATGAAGCCTTAATTCAGGTCAATGGTGCATTATTCATGGCAACGACGAGACAAAGAAATCAGAAAAAGTCACTTGGGTTTGGATTTGTGAGTAAAGTGAAGACAAATTTAAGAAGTGGAACGTCAATTATTTCTAACAAAGACAGATCTTGACTTCATTGAGCTAATTTTCCATAAAACTTCTTTGTAACGACGTCATTGATGGAAAGCTTGGTCATTACACTCTGTTCAAAAAAAATTGAGACTAGAAAAAACTTCTCAGGGACCTTATCAAGCAAGCCAAACAAAATAACTCATTTAACCCAACTGAAGCTATTGTAAGACTGTTCACTGCAATGTAGAAAGAATTTCTGCTGATGAAGACTGAACATTTCTATGCAAATTAGAAGAAAGGATCGCATAACGAGGGAGAATTGTGGAATTACCATACAAATAATGAACAGATTAAACTTGTGTCAATCCTTTTCATTTAAGTGCTTCTTTCATGACACTTCACGAGTATGTAGATTGCTGTTGAAATGTTCACTCTGCCTGAATCTAATTCCGAAGTGTGCTTTTGCCGCCTTGTTTCCTTCCACTTGAGTGTCAACGTCACGTTAACTGCTTGAAAGGGCGAGAAAATCGTTGAAATGACAGCAGTCACATGTAACAACAAATGACAGTCGACTAAATGAAGTCAAAGACTGCGAGAAGCAAGCTTATCGTTCTAATTTAAAATGCTCCATTTCTCAACCTCGGAGGAGGTTCATTTGGATTTAATCTTGCGAAGCTTTCAAAACAGATAAGCACAATTAATTTCGCTCTTTCACGTCGCATCGCTCTGCTTTTGAGGTTTCACATACACATGACTTTTGACTTTTTATCTTCCCGACGAAGATTATAATGTGGCATTGAAAAGAAACAGAGCTAGTAGAAAATTAGTTTGTAATAAGAACGCTGCAAGTGAAGTCAATTAGATAAGGATTAATTTAAAACTCTTAGAGACAATGCTGGTTCGCTGTTGTTCCCGTCTTATCGTCTGTTTTCCTTCTTCTTCTCTTTGCCAGCCAGAAGCTTAGCAAAACGAATCAGAAAAATTCAAAGGAGCTTTATCGCGAGGCAGCTCAGATGCTGGGAATGTCTTGTGAGTTTACCGAGAACTGTAGGTGCTTAGATTGCCAGGTAACGAAGAATAATCATGGAAAACAAAATAATTGGTAATGGGTTCATCTGGAGGTTGTGTAACTGAGCAGAGTTTAAAACTGACAAGCGGAATAACAGTTACGTAATCTGCGTGAATCCAACATCAAAGCAAATTATTTCTTAACCTTTTTCTGCTTTACACTTTTTAGAGTCGATATTTTGACTGTGATGATGACGACGATTCAGATACTTTTTCAAATCTCTCATCCGTCATCGAAAACGAGGAATTTTCTACACGTGCTGACAACGGTGACACACTTTATTACTGTAACGGCGAGGACGGGTTCTGCAGCTATGGAAACGGAACATGCGAAGATGGTGAAAACGAGTAGCAATAGATGGTAAGAATAATAGCGTGTTCAGTATAATGAATAACTTGGTTTAGACATTAAAATTTTCACACCTCTCAGCGTTTAACGACGCATAAAATGGGACTAATCTAATCACGCATTTCACACATCGGAAAATCAAATTATCGGTAGATTATGAAGGAAGAAGAACAACATAGACACACATGGTTCCCACTGCCTTAACACTAGAGACGATTTATGATGGCCGGAAAAAGAGCGAAGACATTATTGAATTAGTCATTGTTTGGGTTTGATTTATGAAACTTAATTAGTTATATTGATTGATGAAATGTTGTGAAATAAAAGCGAAAAAAAAATGACAAAAATTTATGCACGAATTCGTGAAAATCAAATTTAACGAGTTTCATTTTTCATGTTCACAGGCGCAAATTTAAATGCAGCGATGCGGATTAACATTGAATAGTGTTTTGTTTGACTATTAGCTTCATGAAGAGCTATTCAAACAGCAATAAAAGTTTATTTCGGAATTTCTAGGATTAAAATGGCTTTTAAAAATATTCCAACGAAAAAAAAATTTGGTCAGCCACAAAACTCTGAAACAAAACTTTTGTTTACGAAATTATTCATCGCGCGCTGTTGGTTTAAAGTACAAGGATCAAGGGCAAAAAAAGTTGATTTCTGCTTAAATTCATTAATCACGACTAGCGATGATTCTAGACGAGAACAAAACAGAAGACAAATCTTTGGCACAATAACTCGAAATTTTTAAACTTGAGCACAAAAGATGGTAGGTTGGTAGGGAAGAATGGATGGAGACGGAGAGAGAAGCTGGGGCTGGCAGAATTTCTTGTGGTTTTCAAATTACTGGGTCGATTAATATTTCAGCACAAAGGACAATGTTTTATGCCTTTGTGAGTACGATGGGGATTGAGTGAAACCTCAATAAATACAACGGCACATATTTTTGATACTTTTCATGCTACCATCACCCATTTGAAGATCATTATGGGCCTTTCCGTTCTAAGTTTTTCGGTTTTCATGTGAATTAAAGCTCATTTAAGCCTTTTTGCTGTCCCACAAGTCCTATGGACACGCACCGCATGCATAATTTAAAGTTTAATTGAAATTTCATCTGCCATGAAGATGGGCTATTTGCAAAAAGGACCGAGAATTATGTTGTTTCAGGGCGCTGCTTGCTGACTACGTCAGGCACATTTCAGATTGTTGGCAATGTTATGAGTTCACAGACTGTAAATCATACCTTAACCACTGATATCACAAAGCATGCCAGGTTTATCAAGACGCAAAACGTCCCAGACTGGAAAATATTTTCTGCAGGATTACAAGCGGTTTCAGTGTTATTTTCTACATGCAAACATTAAGCTCCCAAAACAGTTGATAACGTCATCAATGTACAAGGCCCTCGAGGCACAGGATATTCAACCGAAACAAGGGATCAAACCTAAACTAACCAACAGTTTATGGTAAAAATGATGAAAAAATTATCTGAAAAAGTTTCCATTTGAGTTGTAAAATATTTTCTCATTAGTCTTCAGGCTGATTTCAGCTTTATAGCCAGCCATGCAAGTGTGCTTCGGGATATAAATGAAAATGAACTATGATACTCCAAAACTGGGCTTCCCTTCACCCTTTACGTCAAAGAACTTTAATTGTTAAACATTATCACCCCCATTAATCATCACCTAAGCTCTACGTTCTAAGCGATAGTTGCAAAATTGACGTGCTTCCACTAAAAACCACTGATGAATTTCACGAGTTTACCACACTTTTTCGAACTTGGAAAAGAGAGCTTTTAAGCTTCAGAGAGTTCCATACTCCAATTCAAAGTGAAATTGTTCGACTTCTCAGAGCTTACGAAATCCTTCCAGGCTGAGAGCGCAAGCACATTTTTTTATCCCTAGAGAGTTTTTTTCTTATCAAATTGGGAAAGCTTCTTGAACTCGTCTAGAAAAAGGTTGCGTTTGTCAGTTTTCTGGTGTTGTTTGAAAATTGTGAACCTAAAAATATTTCGCTTCCTACTTTTCAGTTTGAAATCAGAGTTAATTTGTTTCACTCTCCCTTCTCCAACCTGTTATCCATTAGGTTCCATGTTTTGTCATTTTTTGAGGGATTAACGTGGATTATCAACCTATGAGTGAAAAGCTGTGTCTCAAAAGTTTATCTCTTGGAAACATTAAAAGACAAGTTTAAAGTTGTAGTAAAAGTTTTTTTCGTCATCTTCCGAAAAGTGCTTCAAGTGGCAAGACAACAAGGTACGAATAATCACTGGGTTGAGAAATAGAAATGTTTTCAAGAAAGCAAGGACCATGTCCACTTGAGCTTAAAAACTTAGCTGCGAACTTCTTCTTGCGCCTTGTTATGGTCGAAATATTAAATATTCACATGAATAAATTCTTCAAGCTGCCCGAAAAGGCTTCACAACGAACCCGAATTCTCGAGTTGTCAGAGCGTGTAGAAGACGGAATCCCGCAATAAATCAATATGGTAATCTCACAATAAATAGAATGGTCGAGAAGCTGATACCAACCGAGCAATCTTTCAATTCATTTCACGAAAGCATTTGTGAAGCACCCAAAAAGGGGCAACGCAAGTAGAAAAAACCTTAGAAAATTATTGAGTCGTTTTTCTCCTTGATGTAAATGACTTCGTGGCGACAGCAGTCTGCGTTGATGTTCGAACAACAAACAACATCGTCTATGGACGGGGAACACATTATTTTCTCATTGCTTCATCATAACATTAGCCCCAACGCCTTCCATTTGAGCGGTTGCTTCATCGCAAAAACAAAAGGCACGAGCCCGTACTAGCAAAAGTCATTTGAGCTGTTGCGAAGAGCGAAAATCAATTTTATAAATATCAATCAAAATGCCTTACTTCCATTTAGACGTCTTAGGATGAAGACCATAAATTCTCTAAATATTTCCGTTGAATTTGTTTTGGATTCGTCCAGGGGTGATGACAGGCCTTCGACATTTACAATAAATTTAAAAAAAAGTCAGCCAACGTACATTTTTGTCAGGTGATTTAGGTTGTAGTAGGAGAAAAAATCACTAGCTGGCGTCATTGGATCACAGTCCCTTTTGGCCCGCTTTAATAAAGATCATTCTTGATTTCCAAAGTAAATACAAACGAACAAGAATTAGATCCAACATCAAAGCTGTGAACAAGTAACAGGGAAAGAGATTTAAGGACGAGTTAAGAAACCTTGTATTTCGAACCCTGGTGAATAGGCGAAGGAAAAAGATTCAGCTTCTTTCAAGAGCGATGACAGTAAAGAAGAAAATGTGTTCTATCATAGTAACAAGGCATGCGAGTTATAAATCTCCTTGTAATAGAAGCATCGGGGCCGTGAACGGAATTTTAGAAAAGCCTTTTTTATGTTCGTGGTTGAAAATTCGTATTGATGTTGTTGTTGATCTTCTTGCCGTGAAGGGATATTATGGGAAGCTGAAATCTTCGAATTTGTCGACGTCAAACGAGTTCACTTTGAATTTAGAATGTGCGTGCGAGTTCAAGATTATTTTCTGTAAGCTTTTGAGTGACTTTTGTAGAGTTTGGTTCGAGGTGAAAAGCTTCGCTTTCATTTAGCAATGTAACCCCAAAACGTCTTTGACTCTATAAAGCAAACAAAGCTCTCGAAACGAGCGGCAATAAAGCCAGTTGAATGGGTTGAACGTGAGTGACTTTTGAGAGATCACATTTTCTTGAACTTTTGTGCTATGAAAAAAGTTTTGGGCTTTTAAAATGGAAATCTTATTGAACATTTATTATTCACGAAATAATTCGGTTGACATCATCGTCGCACAGTCCCACAAAAGCTTCGAATATAATTTGGCAGACTTCTTGATGGCTGAAAGGGAGAATCAGAGATCGGAACGAAAAGATCATTTGAAATCCATAGTATTAAGTATTCATACGTCGTGAATCGTATTGATGGAAAGGTTTTTTGAGCCCCTTCAAGATTGCGAGTTGTAAAAATTTATTTCGCTTCTGTATTTTCAATGAACTCTTATCATAAAACTTAGTAAATGTGACGAAAATAACGATGTGAAAATAGCGGGGAAATGTGAAAGCGGAATTTTTCCTCAAGAAGTTGTCGTAAAAGTAGGACTGTGCGGTAGTTAAGTGATGATTTATAACCCGCGGCTGTTTTCTCTGCAGATTCTTAAAGATTAAAATTAATATTCAAGGAAAATTCACTATGCGAGTTACCTAACAAGCGCAACGAATAACATTTCTGTTTCCCACTGTACTGTAACTAACATTTATTTCGCGTCTCTTTTTTTTATTTTTCCAGACATTTTATTATGGAAAGTGGCGTAATTTCCCAACAGAACACTGTTTATGTTTTAAATTCAAGCTACAATGTGAGTTGTGTTGTGTTTTCTTTTTTTTGGCACGAAGGAAACTTTCCCTGCTTTTATTTTTTACTTCTTGTGTTTCATGAAAATGTTCATCTTTGTGTGGAAAATGCGGATGAATGGTTCATTAAACTTGGTTTTTTGCAGAGTGCTGATATGGTGAATTTGTTCCTTACACCTGCGGCAATAAAATATGAAAACAACAAAATACATACGATGTCGAATCTGCAGACAAAAATATCTCAAACGGCTGATGATCAATGCAAGGAAACATTCAATGACAAAACCAGAAAGTCGCTTTTGAAAATAAATTTGTTCATCAAGCGCCTTAAGTTGTTCAATATTTTTACCGATTCAACCACAACGACACCAACAACGACGAACTCAAAGGCCCAAGGCACGAATTGTGCACAATTTTCCAAGGATATCAACCCTAAATGGTTCGGACAAATTTCCTTTTTTGCGTCTTCCTAATTCCATTTCCTTTTTTTCTTACAGCAAGAAATTCATCAACACGAAAAAAACTTTATCGACAAAAGAGATGTATCGAGAGGCGGCAAAGCTGCTCGGCATTGACTGTTCTCTCAGCTCTTCATGCCGCTGCTACACTTGTCAAAGCAGCTACTTCGATTACACCGATTCAACCGAACAGATGGACGAAAGCGAGGACGAAAACAGCGACACTGATTGTGACTCCGACTCGTACTCATCAGATTTTAATGATGAAGAACATTACACAAACTGTTTTTTAATTCATAGCGATGAACTTTGTGAGTTTTGCTGTCAGAAAAATCCACCTA
Source organism: Belgica antarctica (assembly GCA_000775305.1). Classification (NCBI taxonomy): domain Eukaryota; kingdom Metazoa; phylum Arthropoda; class Insecta; order Diptera; family Chironomidae; genus Belgica; species Belgica antarctica. Next base: position 8,609 of record JPYR01001007.1, read on the forward strand.
TTCAGTCAACCGACATTGGATGTAATGATTTCAGCTTCAACACATTTCTATCATAACTTGTCGCCTACGACGCTGGCATACATTCGTAAATGAAGAAAAACCAAGTTTTATCGTGCCATTAAATGTGAGAAAATTATGCCAAAAGTCGGGTTCATCCACGATTAAGTCTGTGAACATATATTTTTTCAAAAAGATGCTCTTAAAGCAGATGACAGTGGAAATTTCAGAATTTTTTTCATGGGTTAACAATAAAGTCACTGATGTAGAGCCTCAAAACACAGAATCCGGATTTAAACCAACTACACATGTTAAAATACCAAAAAGTTTAATGAAAGTTATAAAAATGCCAAAAGTTTCAGGTTTCATTTGTGGATGACCCAAAAGTTGTTTCAAAATGTATTCATGTGACTTTGTGATTAAATGTGTTACTTTAAAATAAAAACTTCATTACCAGGATCGTCTGATTGTTTACGGAACCAAACCACACACAAACACAACGTAATGATAAGAATTTCCGCTCTCGTTCCTTCCATGTGACCTTGAATGACAAAAGGCTTTGCTCCCTTTAAATTCATCCGAAAGAAAATGTTTCCATTCCTTTGATGATGTATTGCCGAGTGCTTTTATAACTGTAGCTACGGCGCTCTTCTGATGAACTCATAAATATGTTGCTACACAGCCGCATATTTCTCCTTCGCTGCCTTAATCTGATGAAATTCAGCCAGCGCTTCGGAAGACCTAAGAGCCAAGCAGTTTCTTCTTCTCGTGCTACTCGGAGTAGACATAAAAAGAAAATTAATGTTTTGAGTTAATATAGGGGAGGGAAAATATCGGGATTTCTTAAAAAACTTACTTCACGTGCGCATGACTCGCTGGAATCTTTTCTGTGTGGTCGTAAATCCAGCTGTACACTCGATTCATTCATTGCAGAAACTTTTAGAACATTTTGTGCTAAAAATCGAAGCTTTCAGAGCTTTCACTGTCTTGTTTATTGGAAAACCCGCTGCATACACTCAAACGCCCACACTGAATACCAAGCAAGGTGAAGCCGTCGCTAGTCACAACACAAGACTTTTCCAGTTTGAGTTTTGTTTCACAGGATTGTTTCGCCAAACAGGATCGAAAATTTTCTCGCTAAGCAGTGAATTATTTTGAAAGTCATTAAAACAGTTTTAAAGTAGACTTGGAAGCGGTGAAAGGTCTTGAAATATTAATTGCAGTTTGAGTTTTGTTAATTAACATCAAGTTGGAAGCTTAAAATGTTGGAAAGCAGTCTTGAAGTGTAGTTGCATAAAAGAGTTTTGTTCGACGGAAAAAAGCGAACAAAGGAAATCTGTGAGTATGATTTCAAAAGCTTTCACACCAAATTCAATAATAGAAGTAATTTAATTCCATTAACTTCCTCAATCGTCTATGATATGCGTAGTAATTTGATTTCAACAGAGAAAAACGCGATAAAGCCTTGGCTAATCCCCACACAAAACCCATCAAACTCTCACACTTACATACACACCCTATCCAACTCAACAATGAAAAAACGCTTCCATGGTCATTTGATATAGCATTTAGTCGAGCTTTATGCTGCTTTAAGACAGAAACAAGCGATGGAACGGATTCATTAATGGGTGACGCCACTGATCGAATTACGAAATCTGCAAAGACGCCTTGATAAGAGTCTATGACGCGTGATGTTGTCGGAAAAGTTAATCGAAGTATATGTATTGGATTCTTGGAACTTTTATCGAGATGGAAAATGTTCCGGTTCAAGTTCACTCTTGGAAGGCGAGGAAGTTGCTAAGCTTTTGAGATGTGAAACTTTCAAACTTTTTCTATAATTGATATCTTGATATGCTACGCTAACTGTTCCCCGAACAGACTTCTTCGTGGCTTGAAAGAGATTCCCACGAAAATTATGATTTTAAACATTCGCTTTAGAAGCTTTTCTTTTTATTTTCATGTTGTACTTTTGCTCAACATCGATTATGAAAATTTTGCGCCGTTTTCTTTCGTTCAAACAACAATAACTGCGTGAAAATGGATAAATTGAAATTATTAATGCCGAAGCATGTACGAACCAAACAACAACAGCAAGAATTTCTTCATTCCGGCGGAGGCAAATTATTTAAGAGAAAAGGAATTTCCAAAGTATTTTCCCGGAATTGTTTTCTTTTTTCTTCTCTGTCTCGCAATGAAGCGAGCTTTTAATGACTAAAGCCAACTAAAGTAGAACATCGATAAAAAGTTGTAAATTAAATTTGGCTGCTGTCTTCTTCAACATTTTTCGAGCTCTTTCCTGTCGTCGAAGTGACGAAGATTAAGCTTCGGGAAGTTTATTTTTGCAAACAAATAAACAACATCAAATTTTGCATGCTTTCGGGATGGCAAAAATATTTTTCTTTCTATTGATTTTTCCGCATGATCTGATTCTGTCGAAGATTGAAGAAGAAGGGGATATAACAAGCAGAAATATCAGCTCTCCCCCTTCACAGCGTATTTATGAAAATCGCGGTAATTGAATAAGAAAAAACAAATCTCATTTATGTTTCAGACAAATAAAAGAAATCGCGCCGGAATAAAGACTGCTTTTTGTCAAAAATCTGGGACTTAAAGCAAGTGATGATAACATTCAAGAAAATCTCGGATTGCACCGGCTGAAATGAAGCTCATGGCGGCCTTGATGAACCCAATTCATTTGTGAATGTAAATTGGATTTACATTTTATTTTCTCCGGCACGTTTCACTACACAAAATATTCATTTTCAATAAACTGGGAACGGCGGTAGCTGAAGATACTGCGAATTCAATAAATCTTATGTAAACGAGATTCAAAACATCATTTCCAACTCCAGCCTTAGAATGGTGAAGCATTTTTTTGGTTTAGCTCACTGATTTCGTCCTTTTATCGGCGTTTGTTGTGTAAAAAATTCCCAGCAAGTAAAAGGCATAAAAAATGTTTGTTTTTAAGATTTATGATTTGCTGCGTCTCACATTTTTGAATAGGCTTAAAGTATCGCCGGTAGAGCAAGTGATTTATTTTTGGAGGATCCAATTAATTTTAATGCACACTTTTATTCCTGGAAACCACGAGCCCCTTTGCATTAGCAGGACCCGTGTTGGCAAAAGATGAACAATTTAAAAAAAAATTAATTATTGGCCAGCTTTCTTTGCCTTCACCTTTTCTAAATGAACTAATAAATTTACCTGACAGAATGCCGATTGAGATTGAGATTAACATTCAGCAGTTTTAACGAAGCCACGAGGAATGTCTCGCCGTTAGCTGCAGGATTTTCTAACGCTCGAAATTATTATCGTATTTACGGCATCAGCAAATTTTTCCGCAGCTAAACTTTTCCTAATTATAATTAAAGTTATCTAGAGCAAAACTTTTACTCGGAAAGATTTCATTCTGCCAAGATATCATAAATAAAGAATGTAAAGATAGGCTGACACCGGCGAAACTTTTTATTAAGGCGTCAGAAAAATGTTTGGAAGTTTTTTTTTCTCAATAAAAGCTCTGATTGAATTCAGACAAATTTGATCTCTCGAAATTGTTTTCCACTACATTCTATGAAAATTTTGACTTCAGTACAAGGCTGAAGAGGAAGTTATGAAGGACATCATACACAAACATACGTAACATTCCACCATATTTCCAATTTAAAACTTTTCATCTCGATTTGGAAACCACAACTTTTCCTATATGAACTCATTACACGTGAATACTTTTCGTCTAAAAAGAGAAAAAACCTTTGCGTTAAATTAAAACACCAAAAATTATTCGAGAATTGTTTATTTAACCTTTTTTGAAAGTTTCATCACAACCTCAGGAAAATTTCTAACCTGGGATAGAAAACTATTTCGTGTTCGGTTTCCTCAATGTGGTGAAGCTAAAAGCAACAAATTCACAACACAATCTTTAATCAATTGAGAACGGAGTAACAAAAGCTTTTCACCACTCAAGGGAAAAATCTTTGATTTTCGATTAGAATATACAATTTGAAATTTGTTATATGACGAACGTTTACGTCTAACTGAACAAAATACGAATAAAACCAATCACGTGGGAAGTATTCTTGAACTAAAACACAAAGCTATGAAATTTTAAAGACCTTTTGGCGTTTTTTCATGTTGAGTCCAATCTTTGATCGTAAACATTCAAGAAACACAAAAACTGTGACTTAATTTCTGAAATGCATTTCAGATATCAAATTAACTTTGAGCTTTGAACACTTTAACGATAATTTATTTATCGCACATTACACTCAAATATTCAAAACATTTAATTCATAACGTTTAACACGCGTTTTGTCTAAAACCAGGCTTGAAAATCCGCTACAAACGCGAATAGTCACTTTACGTTTATGAAAAATGGTTTTTGCGAGCTTTTCCTATTCGCGAGCAGTCGTATAAACGTTAAATATTACATCAATTCTATTTGTTTGCATGAAAACCAAAAATTTTGTTTGTTATACATTTCATTACTTTTTTTTCTCTTTGTTTTCATAATAAACGACGCTCCCCATCCAATTAACTTTGATTAATTTGCTTTCAGTTTGACGAAGAAAAGCAAGAATCTATTATTAGTCAAGAAAAACTTCTTTGTTTCCTCCACGGTTCTCTTCAAATGCATGCCGTCACTTTGAAAAAAAGGTTGAAATCGATTTGAGACTCGACTGCGAAGCTATTTTTCTCATAGTTTTATGTTTTATCTTAGCATTTTGAATACTCTTTTATTTTTTGTTAATGTTTCTATAAAAACAAATTGTGTCATTTCAGAACTAAAAGCACAAAAACTGTTTGCACGTTCAAAACACTATCTTCGGAAAGCTTTAAAAAGCAAACTCAGACAAATCAACGAGCCAAGGTTTTGGCTTAGAAAAAATTAAACATTAAGCGCCAAACGTATTCCAATTTGGATCAACCGGGAGACAAAAAGACCAAAGCCTTAGCCAATCGCAAACTTCGGCCTTTCTTTAGACTTATGGCACCTTTTAAACTGTTCCGCCGACAAGCTTCATCACAAGAAAATGATCAACCCGATCAACCGGCGAACTTAGTCACAACGACAAGCTTAAACAAGTTAACGACTGTAATGACGTCCGCCCACTACCTTAATATAGAAGAGTCCGATCAGACTAGCGAAAACAGTAGTTTAATGTCTCTTAATAATGATCAGCGTGCTTTACTTTCGTCTGGCTCTACTGCCGAACAAATAGGTAAACTATCCTCTCTAACTTTTGATGATTTTACACCAATTTTGTTCAGTTCTAGGGTTTTCCCCGGTAAAACCTTTCACTTTTTAAATTTTGATATTTTTCTGTTCGTTCACAAGCTTTATACAATCATAGGCCTCCACACTTCCAAATCCCACTCGTTTTCATATGGCAATCTCCTGCCACAGTTTTTCATATTGTAATAGAAACCGTTGTTCCTCTTATCCGTCTTTTTCTGCTTTATTCTTCAACTCTTATTTCAAAGACTTCCGTTTCACTATGACGTCGGGTTGTTAAAAGGAATCACTGCTGATGAAGGAAGAGAAGAAAACGAGAGGAGGCATAAAAATGCTAGTCGATAAAAATTAATTAAGTCATCTTTTATTTCTGCTACTCAGGGCGTCCAATTAAAAATCCCTTATCTTGCTAGCGCTGGATTTTCAGAAGGAAAGTGTGATTTTGGGTTGCTAATGAACGGCATTTAATTTGGGGTTTTCATGCTTTTTCAAAATTAAATGCTTTGATGGCGTTTCAAAGATGTACAAAGTCGTCATTTAAATTTCAAATGCACTTGAAAATGTAAATGTCAAAACGCTTAAAATCTTTTTCAATCGAAAACGACTGACAGAAACTATTCAAGCAAAATGCTTGAGTTTACTCAACTGAAAGTAAACCACTGAAGTACCATTTCTGGGATCCTTTATTCATAAACTGTTTGAAGAGTTTTTAAAAATGGGTCAATTAGTCTTCGGCACAGCTTGTTCGTAAGTTCTCAGCTTTCAAGGTTACGAAGCTTTCAAAGAAAGCTTGTAAGTTACAACATAAGCAGATTTATTGAAAACATGAAAGGAAATTGCTATTTTGAGATGGAAATTATAAGCCCTACGAAAGCACTGAAAATGAAAAAGCGAGTTGATTAAAAAGAAAGTCTTTTGAATAATCGATGGAGATTGTGATAACAGTTGAGATTCCACCATCAAAAATCCATGCAGCTTCGATCACTTCAGTTTAAATTTATGTTCTTCTTTCACTCGCGGGGATTGTGCCAAGATATATCTCAATCAATCTTTATTTCCATCTGAGATGTGAGAAAGCAAATGATTCAAGAAATCCATTTTTTTCTTCTTCGAATTGAATTCCTTATCGGCTAATCAATCTTGGATTATTGTTCTAAAGCAGATTATTGTTAATGACGGCGCTTGCTTTCCGTTCCTTCTGTAAAGAAGATTGAATCAATAAACAGAAGCAACTTAAAATCACCAAATCCAATCCATTAACTCTCGGGAAATTAAATCAAAAGCTCAAGAAAATCGAGAAATCAAGAGAAATTTTGTTGTTAAGCTTTTCGGTGAGGCTCTGGAAAAGCTTTAAGAATTATCCTTCAAACTCTTCACAACCACTGACGACAGGAATGATGAATTTATAATGGCTTTTGTTGTGTCAGCACAAAATTCTGAGAACGACAACGTTCGTAAAACGTGTCTCAGAGAGTGGGTGGATGGACATAAACAGCAAAGCTGATAGAACACCGTCTGAAGGGAAATGTTGGTTGCCATCACGTCAGAAGAAACTTGAACAAACAAAACTCGCATCGGCGACGATATTCTGTAACATGAGACTTTTCTTTTGTTTTATGTCTCTACGACTAAGGGTTTATCATAAATAAACGCTCTGTACATCCATGTTGTCATGTTGTGTGTTGATGTCGTATGATTTTCTTCTTATCATTTTATTTCTTTTGCACCATTATCAAGGGTAACTGATCGCTTTTGAGGGTGAAATTTGAAAGATTCTTTTTGAGATCGAAGAAATTTGTAAAAGGTTTCAAGTTGAGCTTTTAAAAGCTTTCACACTTTTTTAGTGATCGATCCTTACATCCATTCGTCTGTTCAATTGCCCTACCGAAAATGGATTTGGTTATTATTTGTCACCCGAACTCACATAATAAAATGTGATTTGTTGTTTTTCTTACATTCCATAAATGTTCTTTCGTTCTTATTTTGCAACAAATAACAGAGGTACACTTTTATTGTTTCCGAGTCGTCTGTTTTCACAATTGTCGCGTTATCGAGATGATGATAAATTTTACATATTGTGTGATTTTATTGTCTAACAATTCCATTGTTTGCTCTCGTCGCATCAGGATATTCGAGTCCCCAACTTTCAGAAATTCCCATCAGCCCACCACCAAGTTATGAAAGTGTGATGAAAGAGGTTCGAACGTTAATTCCTGGTAAAACAATCGCTTATTAATGATTTTTTTTCATGCCTTCCCGTCGGCGTGTCACATCACATATCGTTCCACAGAATCAATTACTGGCACTAGATAAAGAAAATAACTCGATACAAACCACGATTCACACAAACCTTCTGGTTGAAAGCTTTTACAAGTCATCCCACGGCAGCAATAATAATTTGCTGAACAAAATGAACGAGTTTCCTCTAAACAACGTTCCCAGTCCATTAATTGATGGACGCGACGAGTGCACAGAAGAGTGTACAGAGGAGTGTAATCGAAGCTCATGCCACTGTAACAACGAAGGTGGCGGAAATAATAACGAAAATTGTGGTAAGGAAGGCAGCATCGATTATCTAGAACCTCTGTGAACCTGAATTAAAATTTCATCGCAGATGGATACGACGAGCGATGCCTAGAGAATGACATGATGGAACGGTGTAGCCTGGATAACGGCAATAACGCCCGTGAAAACTATAATAAGTGCTCCGATGAATTCAACAACTGTTCAGAGGACTACAACAACTGTTCAGATGAATACAACAACTGTTCAGATGAATACAACAACTACTCAAACGAATGCCAAACACAATATCAAGATAAAGATTATTCAAATCAATACAAGGACGGTGGCGGCCAGCAAATAAATTATTCAGAAAACAAAGGACCCGAAATCCTGCATAAATCGAGTAAGGAGCTTTATAAGGCCGTTGCGAAGCAGTGTGGACTGCAGTGCAAGATGACAGATACTTGTCGGTAAGTTGAAAACAGCCAGCCGTTTAATGATGGAGGTTGACGTTGACGACCCGATGGAGATTATATCTCGGTGTCCAAGGTCATCTTAGAACACTGTCAGCATTTTTTTGCTACTTAGCCCTTGAATTATTCATATTGTTTGGCATTTTGCAAGCAATAAAGACTTGGTTCACTTAAAATTCAAACTGCTGAGCTCGTAAAGATTGAAACATTGGCGTTGAAGCACCAGTCATCTTGTTTCCTCTCTATCTTCGGCATGCATGTTTCATCTGACTATTAATTTCCTTTTCCATCATTTAATTAAAAGCTGCGTTGACTGTCAGTCCCGCTACTTTGACTGTGAGTTTGATCAGACCTTTGAGAAAACTGATAATGGTGATGGCGGTCTTGGAGCAGGTAATGGCGACATTCATTATTGAACCAAGTTGTCAATTCGTTTTAATCATATAAATATGTTTTTTTCACACAGGCACACCGATGTTCATCAATGAAGTCTTGCACGGCACAGCCTGCACAATTTTATAAGCACACAAAACGGGTCAATAAGTGTTTTTGCGAGTGAATTTGAAGATTTTTGTGGAGATGATCTCCGAGCGAAACTAAATTTAGATTTTAATGAAACAAAAAACCTAATGTTGCACAACATGACTCTAAACTAACAAGGTAAAACTTTATTAACAAAAAAGAGAGGAGATTTATTAAGCAGAATGCATTGCACAAACGAAAACAGCAGATATACTTTAATTAGATTTTTATCCATCTTTTAATTCGTGGAATTTACGACTTCGTCGAGAGACCAAAAAGCTTTTTCAAATGGAAAACAGCAACGAATTTTCAATTTGCAGGATACAAGCGACTCTCGGTTGTTGTTCAGAGTGGGTCGTTTTAAATCTCTCTACAGCTGTAATCTGATCTTCTTTTAATTCTTTGGAGAAAGCTTTTGTAGAACAGATAGGGAGCTTTCGGAAATCATCTTGGTCACTAATTGTGGTCGTTGAAGTTATGATAAACGAATTTTCGGTCGTTCACAAATCACGTTTACGTCGTGAATTTTCTGTAAAAGTTTTTGTTAACAATCTAAATTACCGAAAGTTCGAGACAAATCGTAATGAATACTAAATTTTATGTTTATCCTGTTCTTGACGCTACCTAAACGTTAGGAAGATCAATTTGTCAACGACCCCTGCAACAGTCCTTAAAACCCATAGCAAAAGTTTATTATATTTGTAAAGCCTGCACAAGAAGCGGACAAAATATTTTTATATGTCGGTACAAAAAAGAAATGGAACTTAGTTCTTTTGAAACCACCAGAAACATACTTGAAATTAATTATATCCTGAAATGATCACTGAACTATGAAATTAATCTAAATAAAATTTGAATTGAATTGAATTGAATGATTTTATTAATGCAGGGAAATTTATTGTTGACCGGACGTGGAATCGGTGAAATTTATGAGGCCGTACAGCCGCTGCAACAATCAAATTAAAAATTTATTAGATTGGAAATCTTCAATTCTGGTTTAAGGGCAATGCGACAACTGGAGGTCGCATTGCACTAGCATCTGGAGTGACTGCCATGTAACAGAGAAGTCCATGATCTGCAGTTCGTTTGACACACATGAAAGCTCTGTTGTCTTCAGACTTGTGCATCAAAACAGGCTGTAAAGGTCCTACGAAAATTTAAATGTCAACTAATGTTGCTGTGATGAAATATTCTTTCACTCACCAACTCGTGGGATGTCAGGAACTGCATCGACAACCTTGTTAGCAATGCATTCTCCAAACGAAACCAATCTCTCCGGCGGTGGCACATTAAATCTACCAGACCGTCTCCGGGATTATTTTTTAAGGCAAACTTATTTATTATTTTTTAACAGATATATTTTAAGGTTCTTTTACCTCCCACTGAGTCGCATCTCAGTTCCGCCTTTTCTTAAGTACACGATTTGAAGCAATCAAAAATAAAATCCAGTGATAACAGTAAACTTTGACTTGTGATTTGAATTCACTTTCAGAGAAGTTTGTCAGTCAGCGGAATAAAAATTTTTGTGATGTTCGTCTCGTAACCAATCTCGATCACAGTTGGATGCAGTTGCAACAGCTCGTGTGAAACTTTTACACAAGGAATGCAAGGATGCAGGCAATGAACTGATGGTGTCCGGTTTGAAATTGCGTTCGCCTCATGGTCAGTGGTGTAAATGGCTTCGTCCTCGTTTTGCATTTCATTTCTTTCATCAAGAACGTGTGAAATTGATGCCAATGGCTGAAAAAATTGTCGGAATACTGGACAGATAACTTCAGGGAGCAACAACACCACAGCTACTTTCAATATTTGCGAGTGTTCTCCAAGGCGACTATCAAACGTTTTGACAAGGCCA